>CM059443.1:64285226-64375756 GCA_030390025.1 Squalus acanthias | reverse complement strand
CCTGCTCCTATTTTTCTATGTTTCTATCTTCCGTGGTTACGGCTCCAGCCAGCCATTCGCAAGGTAACAGTTAACTGCTTGTGATTTCCCTGATATTAAACTGAGTCAAGGCGCTCACTGTGAAACAACTTAAAGAAGTCAGGGATGAAAGGCAAAAAGCATTTGATCTGAATAAATTGTGAACCGTTTTCCTTACTGACCAAACGATTTTGATGTTCATTTGGGTTTAGTTTCTGATGATTTATCTGGCCATATTTGTAAAGCGCAGGGAACGGTAAATCTTCCAGCACAGGCGTTTCTTTGTTCTGTCTTAAGCTGCAGTTTGATCACGGCTGATTGGACTGGGCCGTATTATATCTTAAATCAGTTTTGATCTTTTTATGCAGTCAACTCCAATTAATGCAAAACCACTTCCCATATAAAATTCCAGCTAACCGATCTCTTCCGCTCTGCAGAATTCTTCATTCAACTATCAGATGTTCCAAAATTCTCCTCCGATTTACTTGATGCGCTGAATGTAGTTGAAGCAAGGCCAGGTTTCACCCAGATATGTCTCCTGTTTCCTCAAACTGTCTCCGCTTCTCTCCTGGTGACACGGTGTGTGTTGGCGGGGGGGGGGTGCACAGATTCCTCTGGTACCTCGCCCAGACGGCCGTTCTTCACTTGTGAGCCAAGGGCCCTGTGCATTGGCAGGCTGTTCGACTAGGGGCGGCGTCGCGGCCGAGCTGGATCCTGTCCCCACCCAACAATCCGCGGGCGTGCGCTTCCCAGCAAAGGGTCCACTAGATCGTAATCGGGAGCGCGGGAAAGATGAGAAGTAAAGCTCCCTCTGCGCCGTCCCGTCACACGCTCCCAGAGCACCAAACAACAGCATCCCGGGGCGCTTCACAGGAGCGATTATCAAACAAAATTTGACACCGAGTCACATAAGGAGACATGAGGACAGAAAAGCTTGGTCAAAGAGGTAGGGTTTAAGGAGTGTCTTAAAGGAGGAAAGAGGCGGAGAGGTTTAGGGAGGGAATTCCAGAACTCCGGGCCCAGGCAGCTGAAGGCACGGCCGCCAATGGTCGAGCGATTAAAATTGGGGATGTGCAAGAGGCCAGCGTTGGAGGAGCGCAGAGATCTCGGAGGGTTGTGGGGCTGGAGGAGGTTACAGAGATGGGGAGGGGGGCGAGGGCCTTAGAGGGATTTGAACACAAGGATGAGAATTTTAAAATTGAGGCGTTGCCGGACCGGGAGCCGACACAGAAACCCGGGTTCGTCCCAAAGTAGCACAGGGGCGCCGAGGCCGACAATGGCACCTCGACCGTCTGCCTGGGCTGAGATTAACGCCCTGGGCACGGCGCAGGGGTCGAACCTGGGCCCTCCCTCGTCTGATACGCTCGGTATCAGTTCGGGCCATCGTGTGTGTCCCAGGCCCCTTGTGTGCTGTCGGAATTGGTTGTGACTGAACGATTAGCTGGCTGCGGAGCTGAGATAGGCAAATTGGCCCTCCACAGACTATAGAAATCTTTATTCAAATAGAACATTTTTTTGGCAAACCAATCTCGGTGTAAAAATAAGTTCTGATTTGTCTGTGCACATTATTACTGCAGCATAGGAAAACAGAATGCTCATATCAAGATTTAGCATCTGTCGGGGAGTTTGTTCACTGAAAGTATGAGTGTGTCTGGTGCTTAAAGAGCAGTCTCGCTCCCTCCGTTGTACAGCCCAGTCTGGTCTTAAGACACAGAGGCCGGGAAAGATCAGGATTTTGATCCCTCCCCCATCTGTGCTGAGGTAGCTGATCTCACCGGGCGCAGCAGCGGTTTGGGGAGGTTACAATTTCTCCGTGTGTCCCCTGGACTAAGGAGGGGCAATCAATCGGCCAGGGCGCCTGCTCCTGATCAGCGATTCAATGACTGCTGCTGGAAAGTACAAAGAAGCAGAAGATGGTGGTGCCCTCTGTGGTTGAATAGCCAACACCCAACACTCCCTCGACACTGTCCCATCAAACACTTCACCCGACGAAGGAGTAGTAAACTCCGAAAGCTTGTGATTTCAAATAAAACTGTTGGACTATAACCTGGTGTTGTGCGACCTCTCAATTTTGTCCATCAAACACTCCCAGGGCAGGTACAGCATGGGGTTAGATACAGAGTAAAGCTCCCTCTACACTATCCTCATCAAACACTCCCAGGGCAGGTACAGCACGGGTTAGATACAGAGTAAAGCTTCCTCTACACTGTCCTCATCAAACACTCCCAGGGCAGGTACAGCACGGGTTAGATACAGAGTAAAGCTCCCTCTACACTGTCCCATCAAACACTCCCAGGGCAGGTACAGCACGGGTTAGATACAGAGTAAAGCTCCCTCTACACTGTCCTGTATCAGCAGGGCATAATCTACAGTATGAGAGTCAGTGGTGTGACCGCCCTTGTGTCTGTGGACCTGTGTTGGAAATCCGTGAATTAAGTGTAAACTACTGTTGCTTAAACCATTGCCCGATCCCTGCATCAAAGCACACAGTAATTGCACCGTTCTGATCCTCTGTATCAGAACCTCCTCCCCTCCCACCCCTGCTTCAACGAGAGTGGGGGTGGGGGTGGGGGAGACCCAATTTCTGAAGCGGGCGTTGCAAGTTTGCGTTTGCCCGACTGGCACTGTGCCCCGTCCTTTCCGGCCCTCTGAGGGGTGAGCTGTTCTGTGTCTTTTTTAAAGCGGCCACCGTCTTGCCAAGCGGCGGGCAAACGTTTTCTCTGAGCCTCGGGAGGGTGACTGAGCACTTTCCTCGGCAGAATCGGCGAGCGGTGAATTTCAGCGAGCAGTGGGGGGTCAGCGAGCAGACCGGTTGGCGTTCTGTTGATGCCATGGCACTGGGTCAGTTGGCCGAACTGTGTGTTGGATGCAGAACGATTTATATGTCTTCACCAGGGAGATGTCAAGCAAGCTTGATTAACACTCGAGCGCTTGGGTGTGAAATCTGTTTCCTTGCTGGAGAGTAAATCTTCCAACTAATACAATTACAAGGGGCTTATTGGCTTGTCACAGGCTTCTGTCTCCAGCGGGGCCCCATGGGGAGAGAGAGAGAGTTCACTGCTCAACGCATCCAGTCTGTGTCACTGTGCGTCTCGGTTACAGTCCGGGGTGTGAACTTTCCTACCTTTTGGAAAGAACATAAGAATTAGCAGCAGGAGTCGGCCACTCGGCCCCTCGAGCCTGCTCCGCCATTCAATAAGATCGTGGCTGATCTTCCACCTCAATCCCACTTTCCTGCCCTATTCCCCATATCCCTTGATTCCCCTCGAGCCGAAAGATTGGGTTGGAGGAGATTACAGAGATAGGCAGGGGGGCGAGGGCCATGGAGGGATTTCAAAACGAGGATGAGAATTTTAAAATCGAGGCGTTGCTTAACCGGGCATCAATGTAGCTCTGCGAGTGCTGAGCTGTAAAGCGCTTTGAGACGTCCGGTGGTCGTGAAAGGCGCGACATAAATGCAAGTCTTTTCTTTCTTTGTGTGGGTGAACGGGATTTGGTGCGTGTTAGGACATGGGCAGCCGAGTTTTGGGTGAGCCCGGGTTTAGGTCGGGTTGAGCCCTGTCAGTAATGAAGGGTTGCCAGGTGAGCTCCCTGTCCTGTGCCCGACCTTCAGCTTCAAGCTCGGAAGAGCACCGCTGTCGACCTTCTCTCTCCTCGTCCCATACACGGACGCCACTGAGATTGCTGGCATTCTGTCGTAGGCCCATGTCCATCGGGGAACTGCCCCAGACCCACTTTGAAGAGGATCCACCCACCCACCCTGCAGGCTCTGCTTGCCATGGAGGGAGTGCAGCGAAGATTCACTAGACTGATACCTGGGATGGCAGGAATGACGTATGAAGAGAGATTGGGTCGATTGGGCTTGTATTCGCTGGAGTTTAGAAGAATGAGAGGGGATCTCATTGAAACGTATAAAATTCTAACAGGACTAGACAGACTAGATGCAGGAAGGATGTTCCCGATGGCGGGGGAGTCCAGAACCAGGGGTCAGAGTTTCAGGATAAGGGGTAAGCCATTTCGGACTGAGATGAGGAGGAATTTCTTCACCCAGAGAGTGGTGAACCTGTGGAATTCTCTACCACAGAAGACAGTTGAGTCCAATTCATTAAATATATTCAAGAAGGAGTTAGATATATTTCTTAAGGCTAAGGGGATCAAGGGATATGGGGAGAAGGCAGGGACAGGGTACTGAGTTTGGATGATCAGCCATGATCTCATTGAATGGCGGAGCAGGCTCGAGGGGCCGAATGGCCTACTCCTGCTCCTATCTTCTAAGTTTCTATGTTACTATGGGGGAAAAATTCAGTCGCGCCCCGTTTGGGGCGCAAATATCGGCCGGGCGCAAAGATTAACGCCTGGCGCTAATTATCGCCACCGACTGCAAACTTGACTTTTATCGCCCCTGGAGGTGATTGCAGCGCTAAATCAGGCGCTTCACACCTGTCTTAAGGCGCAAAGGCCGAGGAGCGAGGCGCTACCTCAGAGCGCTGGCGAAGCTCATGTAATGTCAGTCAGCAATGGAACACACACACAATGGCACGGGCCAGTTCTTAAAGGGGATGGTTAATCTTGCTTTCCATCCACATCCTGCTCATTGCAGCCTTGAATCTCGGCCTGGAGAGACTTGCACATCAAATGTGCTGGAAAGAACAATGGAGAGTACCAGGCAAAGAGCTCAGAGTGCAGCCCCCACAGTCTCTGCTAAATCAATACAAGGAATGGCAAATCAAAATGAACCTGCAAAGTGCTGCTCAGTACCCAAAACTCCTTCACACAACATTGAATCTCTCCAGAAGTCTCTCCCTCTCTCTCTCAGAATGCGTAGTTCAAAAATGGCACCAACAATAAAAGGCAGGAAGCGGTCACCTTTAAATAGCGCCCCCCCTTTCCCTTCATGACTGCAGAACGCTCCCCTCAACCTGTCGTTGCTAGCGTCAGGCGGTAAGGCAGGGGGCGCCACTCAATATCCGCTCCGGGGCGATACCGGGGCGTTGCACACTCGAGTGACGTCATGATCTGCCGGCGCAGGAGATCGCGGCGATAAAGTTTAGCGCCGCCGCAAAATGTCTAGTTAAGTTCGCGAGCGGCGCAAACATCGCTGCGCCCGGGCGCTAGCTGCTTTGCGCCCCATTAGCGCCCTCTTAAGGCGCTAACGGGAGGCGCAACCAACTGAATTTTTCCTTCTATGATTCTATGTTTCGATGTTTCTGTTACTTTTCGACCCAGCAGCCTGGGCTGGATTTCGAAAGCAGGAGCCGGAGCCGGAGCCGGAAGGGTCAGAGTCTGGTCAGACCCGCCACTCGGCCGTTTTTCTTTTAATGTCTTGGTTTCAATTTGGACTCAGGGAAGTTTGTGCACCAACTTGACCTGGAAGCAGGAGTGAAGTATTGGGAAGAGGAAGGGAAGTGAAGGAGGCTATCCTGCCCGATAGACTTGTACAAATAGCGGCTGTGCCTGCTTGACCTGGGAATGCCCTCCATCCTGCCGGGTGCTGTGCAATAATATGCTTTGATAATGTGTCGGGCTGGAAAATTGCTTGACCTCTCTCCGATCTCCTTGAGCCCGTTACAAATTGCCATCTGTTAATGCTGCTGCAGATTGCTTCCATCTCCTGGCCGTGCAGCCAGCGCTCAGGAGAGTGAAGGTTCTCGATCCTGGTGTGTGGGGACAACCGCAGCGGCCCACTGGCTTTTCACCGTCCCTCCCTGCTTTGGTGCTCCTCCCTCCACCTGTTGACTCCTCGTTGGCTCGGTGGGCACTCGAGCAGCAGCCCCAGCGGGCATTCTTCGCCCCGAGCTTCGGGAGTGAATGCCGGCACGCTCTTCGACTCTGGAGGCATCACAATTGAGCCCGTGGCAGGACGCTCGAGACGCGAGATAGAAAATTGCAGGCGCATAGGGAGATGGGGAAAGGGAGGAGTATTAGACACACAGAGGGGGGGAGGGGAAGTGGCAGAGAGAGATATAGAGGGGCTTTCTATGTATGTCTCTGTCTCTGTGTGTGTCTCTGTGTGTGTGGATTGGTGTGTGTGTCTCTGTCTCTGTGTGTGTCTCTGTCTGTCTCTCTCTGTCTCTGTGTGTGTCTCTGTGTGTGTGGATTGGTGTGTGTGTGTGTCTCTGTCTCTGTGTGTGTCTCTGTTTCTGTGAGTCTGTCTCGCTCTGTCTCTGTGTGTGCATGGGTTGGTGTGTGTGTGTCTCTCTCTGTCTCTGTGTGTGCGTGTGTGGAGTCAGGAGTCGGGGGATAGTGGCCAGGAGATGGGACCTGGCTGATTTAGTGTGCTGTCCCTCGGCTCCCACCCCTGCCCACCCCCTTGTCTCAGATTAACCAATTCACTGGGACTGTCGGAGCTGTGTGTCTCAGGACAACAAATGGCAGGCAACTAGCTCGCTGTCCAAAAGAAATATGTAAGGAAACGAAACTAGAAATGCTGGAAATGCACATTGGGGATCTGTCAACGTCTGAACGAGACGAGGCAGGTTGCTGTTTCGGGGGGAGGGAGAGCCAGGGGAGTTTTCCAGTCTGTTGGCATGATGGAGGACCTCTCGGGCTTGTCCCTGGGATTGCATTGAGGGCGACTGTTGACTGACAGGCTGTAATTGATACGACTCCCTGCACGCTCACGAAAGACGAAAGCTCATCTCAGCAGTTACGCTAGGAACCGGCTAAAGAACTGAGAAAATACACGTCCTGACATCGACTGACAGATCCAATTTCTCCTCCCACACCAATGCTCCCGGCGTGAGTTCCTCAACTGGCTTTTCAATCACACAGCGCTCCCCTCCCCACTGCCCCACCCCCACCCCATCTCCATCTCCAGAGCTCTTCAGCCCGACAAGGAACCTATTGTTCCATTTACCCCGACAATTCCGAACCTTTTCCGATCCAAATTCTCTTTCCAAAAGTAGTTATGGATTTGGACCTGGCGGGGGGGGGAGTCGCCACGAAGAATTCAGTTTTTGCTGCAGATGATGCTGTGCCTTGCGTTCTCTCCAGTGCGATGTGCTCGGCCCTCTCTCTAGTGTGATGGACTCTGTTCTCTCTCTAGTGCGATGGACTCTGTTCTCTCTCTCTAGTGTGATGGACTCTGTTCTCTCTCTCTAGTGTGATGGACTCTGTTCTCTCTCTAGTGTGATGGACTCTGTTCTCTCTCTAGTGTGATGGACTCTGTTCTCTCTAGTGTGATGGACTCTGTTCTCTCTAGTGTGATGGACTCTGTTCTCTCTCTCTAGTGTGATGGACTCTGTTCTCTCTCTCTAGTGTGATGGACTCTGTTCTCTCTCTCTCGTGTGATGGACTCTGTTCTCTCTCTCTAGTGTGATGGACTCTGTTCTCTCTCTAGTGTGATGGACTCTGTTCTCTCTCTAGTGTGATGGACTCTGTTCTCTCTCTAGTGTGATGGACTCTGTTCTCTCTCTCTAGTGTGATGGACTCTGTTCTCTCTCTAGTGCGATGGACTCTGTTCTCTCTCTAGTGTGATGGACTCTGTTCTCTCTCTAGTGTGATGGACTCTGTTTTCTCTCTAGTGTGATGGACTCTGTTCTCTCTCTAGTGTGATGGACTCTGTTCTCTCTCTCTAGTGTGATGGACTCTGTTCTCTCTCTCTAGTGTGATGGACTCTGTTCTCTCTCTCTAGTGTGATGGACTCTGTTCTCTCTCTCTGGTGTGATGGACTCTGTTCTCTCTCTCTAGTGTGATGGACTCTGTTCTCTCTCTAGTGTGATGGACTCTGTTCTCTCTCTCTAGTGTGATGGACTCTGTTCTCTCTCTAGTGTGATGGACCCTTCTCTCTCTCTAGTGTGATGGACTCTGTTCTCTCTCTAGTGTGATGGACTCTGTTCTCTCTCTCTAGTGTGATGGACTCTTCTCTCTCTCTAGTGTGATGGACTCTGTTCTCTCTCTAGTGTGATGGACTCTGTTCTCTCTCTAGTGTGATGGACTCTGTTCTCTCTCTAGTGTGATGGACTCTGTTCTCTCTCTCTAGTGTGATGGACTCTGTTCTCTCTCTAGTGTGATGGACTCTGTTCTCTCTCTCTAGTGTGATGGACTCTGTTCTCTCTCTAGTGTGATGGACTCTGTTCTCTCTCTCTAGTGTGATGGACTCTGTTCTCTCTCTAGTGTGATGGACTCTGTTCTCTCTCTAGTGTGATGGACTCTGTTCTCTCTCTCTAGTGTGATGGACTCTGTTCTCTCTCTAGTGTGATGGACTCTGTTCTCTCTCTAGTGTGATGGACTCTGTTCTCTCTCTAGTGTGATGGACTCTGTTCTCTCTCTAGTGTGATGGACTCTGTTCTCTCTCTAGTGTGATGGACTCTGTTCTCTCTCTAGTGTGATGGACTCTGTTCTCTCTCTCTAGTGTGATGGACTCTGTTCTCTCTCTCTAGTGTGATGGACTCTGTTCTCTCTCTCTAGTGTGATGGACTCTGTTCTCTCTCTCTAGTGTGATGGACTCTGTTCTCTCTCTAGTGTGATGGACTCTGTTCTCTCTGTCTAGTGTGATGGACTCTGTTCTCTCTCTCGTGTGATGGACTCTGTTCTCTCTCTCGTGTGATGGACTCTGTTCTCTCTCTAGTGTGATGGACTCTGTTCTCTCTCTAGTGTGATGGACTCTGTTCTCTCTCTGGTGTGATGTGCTCTGTTCTCTCTCTAGTGTGATGGACTCTGTTCTCTCTCTCTAGTGTGATGGACTCTGTTCTCTCTCTAGTGTGATGGACTCTGTTCTCTCTCTCTAGTGTGATGGACTCTGTTCTCTCTCTAGTGTGATGGACTCTGTTCTCTCTCTCTAGTGTGATGGACTCTGTTCTCTCTCTAGTGTGATGGACTCTGTTCTCTCTCTCTAGTGTGATGGACTCTGTTCTCTCTAGTGTGATGGACTCTGTTCTCTCTCTAGTGTGATGGACTCTGTTCTCTCTCTAGTGTGATGGACTCTGTTCTCTCTCTAGTGTGATGGACTCTGTTCTCTCTCTAGTTGATGGACTCTGTTCTCTCTAGTGTGATGGACTCTGTTCTCTCTCTAGTGTGATGGACTCTGTTCTCTCTCTCTAGTGTGATGGACTCTGTTCTCTCCTCTAGTGTGATGGACACTGTTCTCTCTAGTGTGATGGACTCTGTTCTCTCTCTAGTGTGATGGACTCTGTTCTCTCTCTCTAGTGTGATGGACTCTGTCTCTCTCTCTAGTGTGATGGACTCTGTTCTCTCTCTCTAGTGTGATGGACTCTGTTCTCTCTCTAGTGTGATGGACTCTGTTCTCTCTCTCTAGTGTGAAGGACTCTGTTCTCTCCTCTCTAGTGTGATGGACTCTGTTCTCTCTCTAGTGTGATGGACTCTGTTCTCTCTCTAGTGTGATGGACTCTGTTCTCTCTCTAGTGTGATGGACTCTGTTCTCTCTCTAGTGTGATGGACTCTGTTCTCTCTCTAGTGTGATGGACTCTGTTCTCTCTCTCTAGTGTGATGGACTCTGTTCTCTTCTCTAGTGTGATGGACTCTGTTCTCTCTCTCTAGTGTGATGGACTCTGTTCTCTCTCTAGTGTGATGGACTCTGTTCTCTCTCTCTAGTGTGATGGACTCTGTTCCTCTCTCTAGTGTGATGGACTCTGTTCTCTCTCTAGTGTGATGGACTCTGTTCTCTCTCTAGTGTGATGGACTCTGTTCTCTCTCTCTAGTGTGATGGACTCTGTTCTCTCTCTAGTGTGATGGACTCTGTTCTCTCTCTCTAGTGTGATGGACTCTGTTCTCTCTCTAGTGTGATGGACTCTGTTCTCTCTCTAGTGTGATGGACTCTGTTCTCTCTCTAGTGTGATGGACTCTGTTCTCTCTCTCTAGTGTGATGGACTCTGTTCTCTCTCTAGTGTGATGGACTCTGTTCTCTCTCTAGTGTGATGGACTCTGTTCTCTCTCTCTAGTGTGATGGACTCTGTTCTCTCTCTAGTGTGATGGACTCTGTTTCTCTCTCTAGTGTGATGGACTCTGTTCCTCTCTCTAGTGTGATGGACTCTGTTCTCTCTCCTAGTGTGATGGACTACTGTTCTCTCTCTCTAGTGTGATGGACTCTGTTCTCTCTCTCTAGTGTGATGGACTCTGTTCTCTCTCTCTAGTGTGATGGACTCTGTTCTCTCTCTCTAGTGTGATGGACTCTGTTCTCTCTCTAGTGTGATGGACTTGTTCTCTCTCTAGTGTGATGGACTCTGTTCTCTCTCTCTCTAGCGTGATGGACTCTGTTATCTCCTCTCTAGTGTGATGGATCTGTTCTCTTTAGTTGTGATGGATCTGTTCTCTCTCTTAGTTGATGGACTTGTTCTCTCTCTAGTGTGATGGACTCTGTTCTCTCTCTAGTGTGATGGACCCTGTTCTCTCTCTCTAGTGTGATGGACTTGTTCTTCTCTCTAGTGTGATGGACTCTGTTCTCTCTCTCTAGTGTGATGGACTCTGTTCTCTCTCTCTGGTGTGATGGACCTGTTCTCTCTAGTGTGATGGAACTATGTTCTCTTCTAGTGTGATGGACTCTGTTCTCTCTTAGTGTGATGGACTCTGTTTCTTCTCTCGTGTGATGGACTCTGTTCTCTCTCTCTAGTGTGATGGACTCTGTTCTCTCTAGTGTGATGGACTCTGTTCTCTCTCTCGGTGTGATGGACTTGTTCTCTCTTCTCTGTGTGATGGACTCTGTTCTCTCTCTAGTGTGATGGACTCTGTTCTCTCTCTAGTGTGATGGACTCTGTTCGTTCTCTAGTGTGATGGACTCTGTTCTCTCTCTAGTGTGATGGACTCTGTTCTCTCTCTCTAGTGTGATGGACTCTGTTCTCTCTCTCTAGTGTGATGGACTCTGTTCTCTCTCTCTAGTGTGATGGACTCTGTTCTCTCTCTCTCTAGTGTGATGGACTCTGTTCTCTCTCTCTAGTGTGATGGACTCTGTTCTCTCTCTCTAGTGTGATGGACTCTGTTCTCTCTCTCTAGTGTGATGGACTCTGTTCTCTCTCTCTAGTGTGATGGACTATGTTCTCTCTCTCTAGTGTGATGGACTCTGTTCTCTCTCTCTAGTGTGATGGACTCTGTTCTCTCTCTAGTGTGATGGACTCTGTTCTCTCTCTCTAGTGTGATGGACTCTGTTCTCTCTCTCTAGTGTGATGGACTCTGTTCTCTCTCTAGTGTGATGGACTCTGTTCTCTCTCTCTAGTGTGATGGACTCTGTTCTCTCTCTAGTGTGATGGATCTGTTCTCTCTCTCTATTGTGATGGACTCTGTTCTCTCCTCTAGTGTGATGGACTCTGTTCTCTCTCTAGTGTGATGGACTCTGTTCTCTCTCTCTCTCTAGTGTGATGGACTCTGTTCTCTCTCTCTAGTGTGATGGACTCTGTTCTCTCTCTCTAGTGTGATGGACTCTGTTTCTCTCTCTAGTGTGATGGACTCTGTTCTCACTTTGTCGATGGATTCTGTTTCTTCTCTCTAGTGTGATGGACTCTGGTCTCTCTCTCTACGTGTGATGGACTCTGTTTCTCTCTCTAGTGTGATGGACTCTGTTCTCTCTCTCTAGTGTGATGGACTCTGTTCTCTCTAGTGTGGATGGACCTCTGTTCTCTTCTCTAGTGTGATGGACTCTGTTCCTCTCTGAGTGTGATGGACTCTGTTTCTCATCTCTCTCTCTAGTGTGATGGACTCTGTTCTCTCTCTCTAGTGTGATGGACTCTGTTCTCTCTTCTAGTGTGATGGACCTGTTCTCTCTCTAGTGTGATGGACTCTGTTCTCTCTCTAGTGTGATGGACTCTGTCTCTCTCTAGTGTGATGGACTCTGTTCTCTCTCTCTAGTGTGATGGACTCTGTTCTCTCTCTAGTGTGATGGACTCTGTTCTCTCTCTAGTGTGATGGACTCTGTTCTCTCTCTCTAGTGTGATGGACTCTGTCTCTCTCTCTAGTGTGATGGACTCTGTTCTCTCTCTAGTGTGATGGACTCTGTTCTCTCTCTAGTGTGATGGACTCTGTTCTCTCTCTCTAGTGTGATGGACTCTGTCTCTCTCTCTAGTGTGATGGACTCTGTTCTCTCTCTAGTGTGATGGACTCTGTTCTCTCTCTAGTGTGATGGACTCTGTTCTCTCTCTAGTGTGATGGACTCTGTTCTCTCTCTCTAGTGTGATGACTCTGTTCTCTCTCTCTAGTGTGATGGACTCTGTTCTCTCTCTAGTGTGATGGACTCTGTTCTCTCTCTGTGTGATGGACTATGTCTCTCTCTAGTGTGATGGACTCTGTTCTCTCTCTAGTGTGATGGACTCTGTTCTCTCTCTAGTGTGATGGACTTTGGTCTCTCTCTAGTGTGATGGACTCTGTTCTCTCTCTAGTGCGATGGACTCTGTTCTCTCTCTAGTGTGATGGACTCTGTTCTCTCTCTAGTGCTGATGGACTCTGTTCTCTCTCTAGTGTGATGGACTCTGTCTCTCTCTCTAGTGTGATGGACTCTGTTCTCTCTCTAGTGTGATGGACTCTGTTCTCTCTCTCTAGTGTGATGGACTCTGTTCTCTCTCTCGTGTGATGGACTCTGTTCTCTCTCTAGTGTGATGGACTCTGTTCTCTCTCTCTAGTGTGATGGACTCTGTTCTCTCTCTCTAGTGTGATGGACTCCTGTTTCTCTCTCTAGTGTGAGGGACTCTGTTCTCTCTCTAGTGTGATGGACTCTGTTCTCTCTCTAGTGTGATGGACTCTGTTCTCTCTCTCTAGTGTGATGGACTCTGTTCTCTCTCTCTAGTGTGATGGACTCTGTTCTCTCTCTAGTGTGATGGACTCTGTTCTCTCTCTAGTGTGATGGACTCTGTTCTCTCTACTAGTGTGACTGGACTCTGTTCTTCTCTAGTGTGACTGGACTCTGTTCTCTCTCTCTAGAGTGATGGACTCTGTTCTCTCTCTCTAGTGTGATGGACTCTGTTCACTCTCTCTGTGTGATGGACTCTGTTCTCTCTCTAGTGTGATGGACTCTGTTCTCTCTCTCTAGTGTTGATGGACTCTGTTCTCTCTCTAGTGTTGATGGACTCTGTTCTCTCTCTAGTGTGATGGACTCTGTTCTCTCTCTAGGTGCTGATGGACTCTGTTCTCTCTCTAGTTTGATGGACTCTGTTCTCTCTCTAGTGTGATGGACCTCTGTTCTCTCTCTAGTGTGATGGACTCTGTTCTCTCTCTCTAGTGCTGATGGACTCTGTCTCTCTCCCACGAGATCTGTCTCACCTAGTGTGCATGGACTCTGTTCCACTCTCTAGCTGTGATGGACTCTGTTCTCTCTCTAGTGTGATGGACTGCTGTTCATCTCTCTAGTGTGATGGACTCTGTTACTCCTCTCTCTCTAGTGTGATGGAACTCTGTTCTCTCTCTAGGTGTGATGGACTCTCGTCTCTCTCTTCGTGTGATAGGCTCTGTTCTCTCTCGAGTGTGATGGACTCTGTTCTCTCTCTAGTGTGATGGACTCTGTTCTCTCTCTAGTGTGATGGACTCTGTTCTCTCTCTAGTGTGATGGACTCTGTTCTCTCTCTGGTGTGATGGACTCTGTTCTCTCTCTCTAGTGTGATGGACTCTGTTCTCTCTCTAGTGTGATGGACTCTGTTCTCTCTCTAGTGTGATGGACTCTGTTCTCTCTCTAGTGTGATGGACTCTGTTCTCTCTCTAGTGTGATGGACTCTGTTCTCTCTCTTGTGTGATGGACTCTGTTCTCTCTCTAGTGTGATGGACTCTGTTCTCTCTCTAGTGTGATGGACTCTGTTCTCTCTCTAGTGTGATGGACTCTGTTCTCTCTCTAGTGTGATGGACTCTGTTCTCTCTCTAGTGTGATGGACTCTGTTCTCTCTCTCTAGTGTGATGGACTCTGTTCTCTCTCTCTAGTGTGATGGACTCTGTTCTCTCTCTCTAGTGTGATGGACTCTGTTCTCTCTCTAGTGTGATGGACTCTGTTCGTTCTCTAGTGTGATGGACTCTGTTCTCTCTCTAGTGTGATGGACTCTGTTCTCTCTCTCTAGTGTGATGGACTCTGTTCTCTCTCTCTAGTGTGATGGACTCTGTTTCTCTAGTGTGATGGACTCTGTTCTCTCTCTCTAGTGTGATGGACTCTGTTCTCTCTCTCTAGTGTGATGGACTCTGTTCTCTCTCTCTAGTGTGATGGACTCTGTTCTCTCTCTAGTGTGATGGACTCTGTTCTCTCTCTCTAGTGTGATGGACTCTGTTCTCTCTCTCTAGTGTGATGGACTCTGTTCTCTCTCTAGTGTGATGGACTCTGTTCTCTCTCTAGTGTGATGGACTCTGTTCTCTCTCTAGTGTGATGGACTCTGTTCTCTCTCTAGTGTGATGGACTCTGTTCTCTCTCTAGTGTGATGGACTCTGTTCTCTCTCTAGTGTGATGGACTCTGTTCTCTCTCTAGTGTGATGGACTCTGTTCTCTCTCTAGTGTGATGGACTCTGTTCTCTCTCTAGTGTGATGGACTCTGTTCTCTCTCTCTAGTGTGATGGACTCTGTTCTCTCTCTAGTGTGATGGACTCTGTTCTCTCTCTAGTGTGATGGACTCTGTTCTCTCTCTAGTGTGATGGACTCTGTTCTCTCTCTAGTGTGATGGACTCTGTTCTCTCTCTAGTGTGATGGACTCTGTTCTCTCTCTCTAGTGTGATGGACTCTGTTCTCTCTCTAGTGTGATGGACTCTGTTCTCTCTCTAGTGTGATGGACTCTGTTCTCTCTCTAGTGTGATGGACTCTGTTCTCTCTCTAGTGTGATGGACTCTGTTCTCTCTCTCTAGTGTGATGGACTCTGTTCTCTCTCTAGTGTGATGGACTCTGTTCTCTCTCTAGTGTGATGGACTCTGTTCTCTCTCTAGTGTGATGGACTCTGTTCTCTCTCTAGTGTGATGGACTCTGTTCTCTCTCTAGTGTGATGGACTCTGTTCTCTCTCTAGTGTGATGGACTCTGTTCTCTCTCTAGTGTGATGGACTCTGTCTCTCTCTCTAGTGTGATGGACTCTGTTCTCTCTCTAGTGTGATGGACTCTGTTCTCTCTCTAGTGTGATGGACTCTGTTCTCTCTCTAGTGTGATGGACTCTGTTCTCTCTCTAGTGTGATGGACTCTGTTCTCTCTCTCTAGTGTGATGGACTCTGTTCTCTCTCTAGTGTGATGGACTCTGTTCTCTCTAGTGTGATGGACTCTGTTCTCTCTCTAGTGTGATGGACTCTGTTCTCTCTCTAGTGTGATGGACTCTGTTCTCTCTCTAGTGTGATGGACTCTGTTCTCTCTCTCTAGTGTGATGGACTCTGTTCTCTCTCTAGTGTGATGGACTCTGTTCTCTCTCTCTAGTGTGATGGACTCTGTTCTCTCTCTAGTGTGATGGACTCTGTTCTCTCTCTAGTGTGATGGACTCTGTTCTCTCTCTCTAGTGTGATGGACTCTGTTCTCTCTCTCTAGTGTGATGGACTCTGTTCTCTCTCTCTAGTGTGATGGACTCTGTTCTCTCTCTAGTGTGATGGACTCTGTTCTCTCTAGTGTGATGGACTCTGTTCTCTCTCTCTAGTGTGATGGACTCTGTTCTCTCTCTAGTGTGATGGACTCTGTTCTCTCTCTCTAGTGTGATGGACTCTGTTCTCTCTCTCTAGTGTGATGGACTCTGTTCTCTCTCTCAGTGTGATGGACTCTGTTCTCTCTCTCTAGTGTGATGGACTCTGTTCTCTCTCTCTAGTGTGATGGACTCTGTTCTCTCTCTAGTGTGATGGACTCTGTTCTCTCTCTAGTGTGATGGACTCTGTTCTCTCTCTAGTGTGATGGACTCTGTTCTCTCTCTAGTGTGATGGACTCTGTTCTCTCTCTAGTGTGATGGACTCTGTTCTCTCTCTAGTGTGATGGACTCTGTTCTCTCTAGTGTGATGGACTCTGTTCTCTCTCTAGTGTGATGGACTCTGTTCTCTCTCTCTAGTGTGATGGACTCTGTTCTCTCTCTCTAGTGTGATGGACTCTGTTCTCTCTCTCTAGTGTGATGGACTCTGTTCTCTCTCTAGTGTGATGGACTCTGTTCTCTCTCTAGTGTGATGGACTCTGTTCTCTCTCTAGTGTGATGGACTCTGTTCTCTCTCTAGTGTGATGGACTCTGTTCTCTCTCTAGTGTGATGGACTCTGTTCTCTCTCTAGTGTGATGGACTCTGTTCTCTCTCTAGTGTGATGGACTCTGTTCTCTCTCTCTAGTGTGATGGACTCTGTTCTCTCTCTAGTGTGATGGACTCTGTTCTCTCTCTCTAGTGTGATGGACTCTGTTCTCTCTCTCTAGTGTGATGGACTCTGTTCTCTCTCTAGTGTGATGGACTCTGTTCTCTCTCTCTAGTGTGATGGACTCTGTTCTCTCTCTCTAGTGTGATGGACTCTGTTCTCTCTAGTGTGATGGACTCTGTTCTCTCTCTAGTGTGATGGACTCTGTTCTCTCTCTAGTGTGATGGACTCTGTTCTCTCTCTAGTGTGATGGACTCTGTTCTCTCTCTAGTGTGATGGACTCTGTTCTCTCTCTCTAGTGTGATGGACTCTGTTCTCTCTCTCTAGTGTGATGGACTCTGTTCTCTCTCTCTAGTGTGATGGACTCTGTTCTCTCTCTAGTGTGATGGACTCTGTTCTCTCTCTAGTGTGATGGACTCTGTTCTCTCTCTCTAGTGTGATGGACTCTGTTCTCTCTCTAGTGTGATGGACTCTGTTCTCTCTCTAGTGTGATGGACTCTGTTCTCTCTCTAGTGTGATGGACTCTGTTCTCTCTCTCTAGTGTGATGGACTCTGTTCTCTCTCTAGTGTGATGGACTCTGTTCTCTCTCTAGTGTGATGGACTCTGTTCTCTCTCTAGTGTGATGGACTCTGTTCTCTCTCTAGTGTGATGGACTCTGTTCTCTCTCTAGTGTGATGGACTCTGTTCTCTCTCTAGTGTGATGGACTCTGTTCTCTCTCTAGTGTGATGGACTCTGTTCTCTCTCTAGTGTGATGGACTCTGTTCTCTCTCTAGTGTGATGGACTCTGTTCTCTCTCTAGTGTGATGGACTCTGTTCTCTCTCTAGTGTGATGGACTCTGTTCTCTCTCTAGTGTGATGGACTCTGTTCTCTCTAGTGTGATGGACTCTGTTCTCTCTCTAGTGTGATGGACTCTGTTCTCTCTCTAGTGTGATGGACTCTGTTCTCTCTCTCTAGTGTGATGGACTCTGTTCTCTCTCTCTAGTGTGATGGACTCTGTTCTCTCTCTAGTGTGATGGACTCTGTTCTCTCTCTAGTGTGATGGACTCTGTTCTCTCTCTAGTGTGATGGACTCTGTTCTCTCTCTAGTGTGATGGACTCTGTTCTCTCTCTAGTGTGATGGACTCTGTTCTCTCTCTAGTGTGATGGACTCTGTTCTCTCTCTCTAGTGTGATGGACTCTGTTCTCTCTCTAGTGTGATGGACTCTGTTCTCTCTCTAGTGTGATGGACTCTGTTCTCTCTCTAGTGTGATGGACTCTGTTCTCTCTCTAGTGTGATGGACTCTGTTCTCTCTCTCTAGTGTGATGGACTCTGTTCTCTCTCTAGTGTGATGGACTCTGTGCTCTCTCTCTAGTGTGATGGACTCTGTTCTCTCTCTAGTGTGATGGACTCTGTTCTCTAGTGTGATGGACTCTGTTCTCTCTCTAGTGTGATGGACTCTGTTCTCTCTCTCTAGTGTGATGGACGCTGTACTCTCTCTCTAGTGTGATGGACTCTGTTCTCTCTAGTGTGATGGACTCTGTTCTCTCTCTCTAGTGTGATGGACTCTGTTCTCTCTCTCTAGTGTGATGGACTCTGTTCTCTCTCTCTAGTGTGATGGACTCTGTTCTCTCTCTAGTGTGATGGACTCTGTTCTCTCTCTCTAGTGTGATGGACTCTGTTCTCTCTCTAGTGTGATGGACTCTGTTCTCTCTCTAGTGTGATGGACTCTGTTCTCTCTCTAGTGTGATGGACTCTGTTCTCTCTCTCTAGTGTGATGGACTCTGTTCTCTCTCTAGTGTGATGGACTCTGTTCTCTCTCTAGTGTGATGGACTCTGTTCTCTCTCTAGTGTGATGGACTCTGTTCTCTCTCTAGTGTGATGGACTCTGTTCTCTCTCTAGTGTGATGGACTCTGTTCTCTCTCTAGTGTGATGGACTCTGTTCTCTCTCTCTAGTGTGATGGACTCTGTTCTCTCTCTAGTGTGATGGACTCTGTTCTCTCTCTCTAGTGTGATGGACTCTGTTCTCTCTCTAGTGTGATGGACTCTGTTCTCTCTCTAGTGTGATGGACTCTGTTCTCTCTCTAGTGTGATGGACTCTGTTCTCTCTCTCTAGTGTGATGGACTCTGTTCTCTCTCTAGTGTGATGGACTCTGTTCTCTCTCTCTAGTGTGATGGACTCTGTTCTCTCTCTCTAGTGCGATGGACTCTGTTCTCTCTCTAGTGTGATGGACTCTGTTCTCTCTCTAGTGTGATGGACTCTGTTCTCTCTCTAGTGTGATGGACTCTGTTCTCTCTCTAGTGCGATGGACTCTGTTCTCTCTCTCTAGTGTGATGGACTCTGTTCTCTCTCTCGTGTGATGGACTCTGTTCTCTCTCTAGTGTGATGGACTCTGTTCTCTCTCTCTAGTGTGATGGACTCTGTTCTCTCTCTAGTGTGATGGACTCTGTTCTCTCTCTAGTGTGATGGACTCTGTTCTCTCTCTCTAGTGTGATGGACTCTGTTCTCTCTCTCGTGTGATGGACTCTGTTCTCTCTCTAGTGTGATGGACTCTGTTCTCTCTCTCTAGTGTGATGGACTCTGTTCTCTCTCTAGTGTGATGGACTCTGTTCTCTCTCTCGTGTGATGGACTCTGTTCTCTCTCTAGTGTGATGGACTCTGTTCTCTCTCTCGTGTGATGGACTCTGTTCTCTCTCTAGTGTGATGGACTCTGTTCTCTCTCTAGTGTGATGGACTCTGTTCTCTCTCTCGTGTGATGGACTCTGTTCTCTCTCTAGTGTGATGGACTCTGTTCTCTCTCGTGCGATGGACTCTGTTCTCTCTCTCTAGTGTGATGGACTCTTCTCTCTCTCTGGTGCGACGTGCTCTGCCCTCTCTCTGGTGCGACGTGCTCTGCCCTCTCTAGTACGATGAAGCAGGTAGCGTGGATGCGTTTAAGGGGAGGCTTGATGCATACATGAGGGAGAAAGGGAATACAGGTGTACAAGACGTAGGGTGGGAAGAGGTCATTAGGGTGAGAGGAGGCTCGTGTGGAGCATCAACGCCGGCTCAGACCAGTTGGGCCGAATGTCCTTTTTCTGTGCGATACATTCTATGTAATTTCCAATAACTTCAGTACTTTGCTTTTCACCCAAATTTATTTTTCTTGCACCCCCCCCCCCCGCCCCGCCCCGCCCCACCGCCTCTCGTCTCCTGAACATTTGGATTCTCACTGGGTGGAGTGGGGATGAGGTGGGAGAGGGTATGGTACTGATAGGCCTCGGGTATCTTGCCCAAGTGGCCATTCTGCGAGAGTGGTGACGGTGGTTATCGGGGAAGGGGAGCGTTGTCGGTGAGCCCCGATCCTGGTCAGGCCATTTCCAGTCGATCTGGACCAGTCAGATATGTTTTTTGGTAAAGAGAATGAAAAAACTTGCATTTCTATAGCGCCTTTTACATCCACGGGGCGTCCCAAAGCGCTTTACTGCCAATGAAGTGTAGTCACTGTTGTAATGTGGAGAAAGCAGCAGCCAATTAGCGCACAGCAAGATCCCGCAAACAGCAATGTGATGATGACCAGATTATCTGATTTAGTGATGTTGATTGAGGGATAAATATTGGCCCAGGACACCGGGGAGAACTCCCCTGCTCCTCTTCGAAATAGTGCCGTGGGATCTTTTACGTCCACCTGAGAGAGCAGACGGGGCCTCGGTTTAACGTCTCATCCGAAAGACGGCACCTCCGACAGTGCAGCGCCCCCTCAGTACTGCACCGGGAGTGTCAGCCCTAACATTATGTGCGCAAGTCTCCGTAGTGGGACTTGAACCCACAACAACAACTCGCATTTATATAGGGCCTTTAAGGTAGTAGAACTCCCCAAGGCGCTTCCCAGGAACGTTAACCCACAACCTTCTGACTTGGAGGTGAGAGTGCTCCCCACTGAGCCACGGCTGACATGGAACCTCATGGGAGCTCAGCCGCTGTCCTGACTGAGGTGGTTCAGGCCGGGCATTGAACCTGGGAACTTTTCCTCGGTGTGACTCACTAGGTTCGTGCGGGAGACATTTTCTCCTCCACGGCCCTTGCACAATGGAGGTTCCGCCAGGGTGCCAGTAGTGGGACGATACAGTTGGCCTCAGTGACCCCTGGGAAAGGGAGAGACGAGGTGGTCCAGGTCAGCTCTCCTGGTGTCTGTCCGCTGACCCCAGCTGGAATATTGCGCAAGGCCACGATTTGGCTCGGCCCTACCCATCCCGTAAACGAACAGCCCGCTGCCTCTCTCTGTCTCTGGGCCAGAGGCGGAGAATGGTCAACTGGGTCAAGTACCAGAGGGCTGGTAGCACCTGGGGTCCCTTCCCTCATCAATTGGTCAACGTCTTCAGGGGAGGGACATAAGAAATAGGAGCAGGAGTCGGCCATTCGGCCCCTCGAGCCTGCTCCTCCATTCAATGAGATCATGGCTGATCTTCTACCTCATCTCCACTTTCCTGCACTATCCCCATATCCCTTGATTCCCTGAATATTCAAAAATCTATCCATCTCTGTCTTGAATATACTCAACGACTGAGCCTCCACAGCCCTCTGGGGTAGAGAATTCCAAAGATTCACCACCCTCTGAGTGAAGAAATTTCTCCTCATCTCAGTCCTAAATGGCCGACCCCTTATCCTGAGGCTGTGACCCCTGGTTCTAGTCTCCCCAGCCAGGGAGAATATGCTCCCTGCATCTACCCTGTCAAGCCCTGAAAGAATTTTGTATGTTTCAATGAGATCACCTCACATTCTTCTAAACTCTAGAGAATATAGGCCTAGTCTACTCAATCTCTCCTCGTAGGACAAACCCCCCATCCCAGGAACCAGTCTGGTGAACCTTCGTGGCACCCCCTCTATGGCAAGTATATCCTGTAAGGAGACCGAAACTGCACGCAAGGAAGCGGGGGGGAGGGGAGAAATTGGGAGATTAAGTACACAAAGCGGAGATGAAAACAAATGGATGAAACACAATTTGTGTCTTTCTTTTAATGTCCTGGTGCAAACTGCTGGAGAGGGAATCTCTGATGGAATGGGGTCTGTGGATGCAGCCAGTAAATTCTGGGCGTTTCATTTCCTGTGGTTAGAGAAGGATGTTTCCTGGACCCTCCTATCCACCTCCCAGCTGTCTCATCACTTGTCCTGTTTTACTCGGTTTGGCTCCCACACCCTGTGTTCCGTCGGCTTCTGGATTTACTTCTCAGGCACTTACTTCCGACAGGTCGTGACCCTGCTCCTTGCAAAGAGGAGCATTGAGACGCTCACAGTCTGTCCTTCTGCACCTCTTGCCTTTGGGAAGTATTTATTTGTGAATTAGCTCATCAAAGTGCCTCCGAACCGTCAAGAAACTCTTTTCCTTACCCTTTTTTTCTCTCTCCTGGGATGTGGCTCCCTCGCTGGCGGCAGCCGAGACCCAGTCTGGGCAGTGAGGCTATTTGACTGTGGAGGTCCCGTGTTTGATCTCGGAGCAGGTCTGGGCCGTGTTGCAGTCGGGCTGAACGCCCCTGGGCATCGAACGGGTCGGCAGAGTTCCCGTAGGAATGCCTCAAAGCCCTTGACATCCAATGAAGTGCAGTCACCGTTGTTATAGAGGCAATCGCAGCAGCCAGTTGGCGCACAGCAAGATCCCGCAAACAGCAAATGAGACGAGTCAGCAGTTGATCTGGGTTTTTTTTTTGGTGGTGTTGGTTGTGGGCGGAGGAGAATTAGCCAGGGAGAGCCCACTGCTGATCGCTACCCAGCCATTCACGCTGGGAGGCAAGCACGCACGTGTGTGTGTGTGGGCGCCAGGGCAGGAACTTGGGACCCAGCGGTGACGCCCGCCATGGGTCCAATAGCCTGACGATTTTCCGACCCCCGCTGTTTTTAAAATGTGGTAGCGCCCAGATTTGCGTCTGCGCTTGGCCGAGGTGTGGGAGGTCCCCAGCTGGGCGTGGGGATGATACCCTAGCCAGGGGACTGGGGAGGAGGTGGGGGTAAAAAAAAAACCAACATTGAAAGAATGAGGAAGATGGTACCTGCGATGACTAAACAGCCGCCGCCCGCCTCTTCACTCCCCGTGTACTTGTGTGAGAGATTAATGATTATCTGCCAGTTTACTCTCTCCACACATGTTGTGATGGTAGCAACAGTTCAACCTCGACATTATTTACACGCTGCAGTTTGTCACCTTAAAGAAGCTTTTATTCCTGGTTTATTGAGAACGTCTCTGCTGTTGATGCCCACAGGGTGTGGAATACAGATCTTTAGCACATTACAGAAACAATTACCCATTTCAACGAGCGCTCAGTGTATAATGCATCTCTTTTGTGTTTTAATTTGTGTCTGCTGCCAGGTCATTATTCTCGAAGACTATGCTGACCCGTTCGATGCTCAGCAGGTTGGCGTGAACCAGGTTGGACCAGAGAAAGTGACCGAGAACGATGGCTACATGGAACCTTATGAGGCCCAAAAAATGATGGCAGGTAAAAAGGAAATACATAACCGCTGGTTTTGTGGAGCTTGAACCCATAGCGTTCCCGCCCCCCCCCCCCCCCCCCCGGCGGGCTCCCTCTAACGTGGGCCGGGTCTCATTGAATCGCGGCCTGCCCGCGCTGTTTATTATTGAAATGTTCTGTCGGGTTGAATTCATGGTGGGTGGAAAAAGCACAGGCAACTATCTTGTCCGTTTCAACAACTTGTATTTATACAGCGCCTTGAACGTCGTAAAACGGGAGCGATTATCAAACAGAATTCGACACCGAGCCACATGAGATATTGGACCAAGTGACCAAAAGCTTGGTCAAAGAGGGAGGTTTTAAGGAGCGACTTAAAGGAGAAGGAGAGAGAGGGAGAGAGGCGGAGAGGTTTAGGGAGGGAATTCCAGAGCTTTGGGCCCCAGGCAGCCGAAGGCACGGCGGCCAATGGTGGAGCGATGGAAATCGTGGCTGCATCGTGTGCATCTAGTGACAGTCACTCGGTGTCTCCGTGGAATTGAAGCAATCAAGCGTCTGCCTCAGTAGGACGCAACCCTGCTTTGAGTCAGAAGGTTGTGGGTTCAAGCCCCCGCTCCAGGGAATTGTCGGAGGTGTCTAGCCTCTCGTCATTTTAAACCCTAGCCCATCTGTCGATTCAGGTGGATGTTATGGGTCCCATGGCACTGTTTCAAAGACGAGCAGAGCTTTCTCCCGGCCTACGTTCCACCCGCAACCAACACCACCAAGCTGCTCACTCATCTCATTTGCTGTTTGCGGGATCTTGCTGTGCGGAAATTGGCTGCTGCGGTTGCCTGTATAACAACGGTGACTGCTCATCATTGGATGTCAAGGGGCTTTGAGACGTTCCCATGACCGGATAAGACAGCCCACAAATAATAAATATTTGTTTCCAATCATAAAGTTGGCCACTAGCAAATGTTTTGATGAAGTGTTTAGCTAATTGGCCTAGAGTGGTGGTGGTGGAACTTGGTACCAGTTGTAAGTCTAACGGTAGGGCAATGTCTGAACCAATGTTCCCTTTAATTTTTTGTGGGGTGTGCGGCTCCTTTAAGTGGCTGCGCGGCCCATTCAAATTCTGGCGCATGAACAGTCTCTCCCCTTTAGAAGCCGGCGAGTGGCCTGCGCGGGACCTCCAGACCACGCAGCTTAGCGGGAACGTTGGTCTGAAGGCTTTTGTGGTGTCTTCACCTTTTTGTTAATTATTCAGTCAAGGTCCTGCTGATTTTTCCTTCCTTCCTTTCCATCCCATCTCCTCTCCCGAAGACTCGTGTTACGGTGCGTTCCGCTGGGCCGGCTGACCCGCGGCATCCCCCGCTTGTCCCAAGTTTCGACCCCGGGTTGACGCTGTGTTACCCCCTGTCTCGGCAAAATGGTGAGCAAAGTGGGGCCCGTCATGGGCCTCCGCTGGGCTAAGGAGAGGACAAAACCAGGCAAGATTCCCGCTCCTGAAACATCGCTGTCCAGCAACAGCGGCTTGTGGGTATGGAGGGAGGGGAAGGACTTGCCTGCGTGACTTGCGCCCCCCCCCAACAGCCCACGGACACTCGCCATCTCGGCTTAAGGCATGAGCAGTGCGCAGTTGAACATGCACGATAAGGGAATGAAGGGTTATGGGGGAGCGGGCGGGGAAGTGGCTTTGAGCCCACGATCAGCCGCGATCTTATTGAATGGCGGAGCGGGCTCCAGGGGCCGAGTGGTCTATTCCTGCTCCTATTTCTTATGTGCTTGTGGACGAGCCGTGGTGGAACCGGACTCCCAACAGTCAGCGCCTTCAGAAGAGAAGGGGAGAAAATTGGAGTGGGGAAGTGAGTAGAGACCGAGGTAAGTTATCTGCCTTCTGTCTGACGGCAGGTTCCTCCCTCTAGTTTCTGTCGGCCTGCGAGAGCTTCCTTGCGTTGGGTTATATCGAATAGACTCTTGCCTAATCGCTCTTCCCAAAGGGTGTGACATCAGCCTTCTTTGGGCTCCTTCCCAGTATTGGTTTACTGCCGACCTCTCCATTTATAAGTGGTTTTAAAGCCCCTTTGTCCGTCGGACACGGAGGACCCCCCCCCCTCTCTCCATTCATTGTTCGCTTGAATTGTTTGCTTGTTCTTTGGCATCATGTGACCTTCCCCGCACACACAGGCCCCCCACACGTTTGCTCTGCCGCGCTCGTGGTGCCAGCGCAGCGGCTGTTGGCGCGTGAGCCGGGTTTAACACAGATTGGCTGGCTGTGACATTCTCTCTCTCGTTGTGCCTGGTGTCAAGCAATCAGGATGAGTAGCGCCCCTCCCCCAGAGTGAGTCAGTGCCTTGACTGATCTCATCACCAGCAGGGCACCGAGTTGAATCAGTTTGATTTAAAGTGAAGTCTGAGCCTTCAAACCCAGTCTCATTACATATGCAAAAACAAAATGTTAATACGTTCATTTATGATTATATTAACATACAGCCACCTCTCTGAGCGCAAAAAAGCTGATGATTAACACAAATATGATCCCCATGCGGTAATGGGAACAATGTATTTAAAGGGCAGGCAGAGTCAGATCACTAACTGTTGACGTACATAATTATATTGCCTGTGAAAATGATTCTGCCCATGATTTAAACTTTGATCAGCCATTGCACGCCCAGCATGTTTCATCTCCGACTGCTCAGTTTAAAGTGTCGGAAGTACACGAGTGAAGCGAAAGCAAACCGGTCATTTCACGCTGGTTGTTTCTGACTGGGAGCCAGGAATTTACCAGCATCCGCCAAGCTACAAACTCCCTTCACCAACCGCGATCAACCTCTAATCCGCAGTTGTTGGGACGGTGTGCCTTTTAAAGGCCACCTTAAACACAGCCCCACCTTGGCAGCAGAATAATACATGGTGAGTTACTTGTACCTTTTATAAACCAGCACATCGTCTGACTTACAATGAGCAACGCCACGGGAGATCTGCAAGTGTTTCTTTTATTTTGATAGCCTTGTTCTATTTCTGTGGACCTTTCGGAATCTGGAGAGCCAAAAAAATTGCTCTCTAGCCTCTGTCGCAACCTTCCTTGTTTCTCTCCATTTTATTGATGCTACGATTGTCTTCGCTCCTCCCTCCTAAACTCCACACTCTTCCTTCTCCCTCCATCCTCACTGCGTTGAAATTAAGAATCATCGTGTCGCACCTCTCCCCCCGGACTCTTAGCTCATTCTCTCCCAGCACCGTAAAACTGTCACATTGCTTCCCTTCCTCTCCCAATCTGCTGGCTTTTAACACACAAGCTTCGAGTCACCCAACCCCTGCTTCCTGATTTAGCTCGTCGCCTGCCCTCGGCTTTTCAGCCTTGGTGGCGTCCAGTACTGTGGGCCCCGAGCTTGGCGATTGAACCTGGGATCTTCCTGCTCTGTGTCACTCAATCCCACACCCACGTGGCTTGTATTCCCTCGAGTATCGGAGATTGAGGGGTGTTTAAAATGTTCAAAGGATTCGATTAGGGTAGATACGGAGAAACCGTTTGCTCTGGTGGGGGATCGAGAGCGAGGAGACATAATGCTAAAATTAGAGCTAGCCCATTTGCGAGAGAAATCAGGAAGCACTTTTTCCACACAACGGGGAATGGAAATCTGGAAAAAAAACTCTTCCCCCCAAAAGACTGTGGATGCTGCTGGATAATTGGAGCTTTCAGGACTGAGAACGATAGATTTTTGTTGGGAATCTCGGGATATGGAGCAAGGGCGGGTAAATGGAGTTGAGGTACAGACCAGCACTGCTCTAACCGAAGTCCAAAGAGCTGATGAGAATTGATCTTCAAATATCAATATAGGATCAGGCTCGTCAGTTGGTTTTCCGCATGGAAATCCTAATCTCCCCTGGTGGCTTCATTGGTGCAACTGAGACAGACGCTCGGAGATCCAACACCAAACTGTTGCCAGTGGCTGAAGGCTCGATAACCAGAGGGCACAGATTTAAGGTGATTGGCAAAAGAACCAGAGGCGACTGGGGGGGGAAAAACTTGGTTAGGATTTGGAATGCGCTGCCTGATAGGGCGGTGGATACAGATTCAATAGTAGCCTTCAAAAGGGAATCGGATAAATACTCGAAGGAGAAAAAATTGCAGGGATATGGGGAAAGAGCGGGGGGAGTGGGAACTAATTGGATCGCTCTGCGAAAGAGACTCGATGGGCCGAATGTCCTCCTTCGATGCTGTGCTATCCTATGAACGACGGAGCAGGCGCGAGGGGCTGAATGGCCTCCTCCTGTTTCCCGTGTGTGCAGGTAATCCGCCAGGTTTTTTTTCCGTCTCAAACTGATTTTCACATCTTGAGTACCCGAGACGTGTAGCTGAGGCGAAGAGGTTGAGATTGGGTCATCAGGTGACGGATGCAAAGCGACCGTTTTTTTTTTAATAACGTCGCAGTCTTTTTTTTATTTAGGATTTCGGTTTGAAACGTCCTCTGCAGCACAAACCTCCACCCACCAGCTCCTCCTGGGCTGATGCTGTGTCCCCTAACTTGAGCTGCTGAAAAATACAAAGTATTTCACCGGCAGAATGAGTGACAAAGAGATGTTTTTAAAAAAAGAGGCTGTGACGGAGTGAGGTCAAGTGATTCCCGCATCCCGCTCATTATTCCCTTGTTTTTTGTGGTTGATGGAATGATGGGAGCTGTACCGTAATTAAAAGGAGAGATCACCCCCCCCACCCTCAAAAAAAAAAAATGCTATTTTCAGAAGAATTCCCCACACATTTCGAGGTGGAGATGCGAGTGACTGATTTGGTGCTTGCTGCCTGATATTAGATTTACTCCTCGACTCCCAAAGCAACATATTGCCGCTGGATTGATTCTCGTTCGTTGGCCCTCGATTTGATGAGCCGAGGCCCAGGAATGTCAGGGGGAGCCTGGTCGGACGCTGGCAGCTTCCATGACAGATGTCTCTGCTGAACAGCAGCAAGAGGCACCAGGGAGCAGAGCTCTGCCATGTGGCAGTGATTAGACACAAACGATTCATTCAGACTACACAACATTCCCAACGATCGGAAAATCAATAGCTACTGCACACTCCAGTGACTCCTCGTGCGCCGATTCCCAGCACCTTTCCAGGATTACGGTGCGATTGTTTGATTCTCTCGAATTATTCTCCTCTCCTTCCCTTAAGGTTCTGACTCCTACCAGGGGGAGGGTGGGGTGGGGGACACAGAGTGTTGCCAGGCTATTCAGGGGGGGCGTTGCAGCCGAGCTCCACGCTGTCCTCACTTGGTGCCCGGGTGCGCGTGCGCGCTCTCCCCAGCGGGAGTCACCGGACCGCGATCACGAGCGGAGGCCTCAGCGGTGATCTGACCGGGATCGGCTAACTCGGAACAGGCTAGGGATTGTCCCTGGGGTCTTCCTAGCCTGAATGACTGACTCCATACCACACTGGGGCAGTGTGGGTGGGGGGGGGTGGGGTGCTCCTTGGGAGGGGAATTGACCCCAGCGGGTCCCCGTGGAAACGGACGCCTGCGGGTCCCCATGGAAACGGACCCCAGCGGGTCCCCATGGAAACAGACCCCAGCGGGTCCCCATGGAAACGGACCCCAGCAGGAGCCAGCAGCCTCAGGAGGGGAGGGGGGGGGGGGGAGAATATTGGGAAAACGAACGCAAAGCAGAACGGATGAAGCCTCCAGGCATTAACTGAGCCTTCCGTCTTACTGCGTGGGGGTTTAAAGCAGCTCGCAGTTAATTACCAGAAACGGGGTCCGTGGCGGTACCTTGGCAAGGCATCCAGTTACGCTGAGGTGGTACGTCAGCCCCCCCCCACCCCCCTCCCCCCTCAAACAAAAAAAAATTAACATCTGCCCCCAGGGTCTGGAAAGATAAAAGAAAATCAAAGCTCGCGTTAAACGTCCCTGATGTACTCCCATCAGTCGGGCCCAATATTAGGTTAGCAACAGAAGAAAGCAATTAGGCCCAACACTAAGTAGCTCAGTGTCTCTGGTAACATGATATTGGAGCTGATTGGCAACAGAATAGAACACATAAGGGACTTAACTGCACTCAGTAATGATGGACAACTTAACCGTGAAGCGGGAGGCTTGAACACTTGGCGTTTTTTGTTACAACAAATAATCCTCTGCAGACATCTACTTCGAGTGTTTTTATTTTTGTGCCAGTTCTCTGCTCGCCATACCTGAAGGCATCAACTCCTTCTCGATCACAATTCCACGGTTGCCCCTCTTGTCAAGCTGGGTGTCAGCCGTGGCTCAGTGGGCAGCACTCTCGCCTCGGAGTCAGAAGGTCGTGGGTTCGAGTCCCACTCCAGAGACTCGAGCACAAAAATCCAGGCTGACACTCCCCGTGCAGTACTGAGGGAGTGCCGCACTGTCGGAGGCGCCGTCTTTCAGATGAGACATTAAACCGAGGCCCCGCCTGCCCTCTCAGGTGGACGTAAAAGATCCCACGGCCACTATTTTGAAGAAGAGCAGCGGAGTTCTCCCCGGTGTCCTGGGGCCAATATTTATCCCTCAACCAACATCTCTAAAAACAGATGATCTGGTCATTATCACATTGCTGTTTGTGGGAGCTTGCTGTGCGCAGATTGGCTGCCGTGTTTCCTACATTACAACAGTGAATACACTTCCAAAAGTACTTCATTGGCTGTAAAGTGCTTTGGGATGTGCTGAGTTTGTGAAAGGCGCTATAGAAATGCAAGTCTTTTTCTGAGGTAAATTGAGCAGTGATTCAGTGACATCAAGCTTGGGTTAGGAGCTCGTAGACTGTGGGAGGAAGAGCGGACTGAGGGAGATGAGGAGTTCCACAGTTTGGAAGCACGAGTTGGAGTGGGAGACTTGATTTTAATACACCTTTCGCATGAAGAGAGAGCTAGTTTACCCTGATGACTCTGCTGGAGAGTGGAGCCCCCTGTGCGGCACTGACCACTACACAGGAAGGTCTTGGGTTCTGGCCGCAGTCTGTGCTGACTTAGCTGAAGTCTGGGGCAACAATTGAGGGCGACAGTTGGCCTCAGCACCCCTGAGCAGGGTGGTGGGAAGGGGGCCAGGGTTCCCACCCCTCAAGACGATCCAGATTGGGCCTGGCTGTGATGCCTTCAGTGGCCAAATAGCCTTCCGACGCTCACTAACCTGAAAAGTGAACACTTGAACGAGGAACAGAGGACTATGGAACAGTAGCTATTTTGCGCACTCTCTCTCACACACACACACACACACACACTTTCTCTCTCTCTCACACACACTTTCTCTCTCTCTCACACACACTTTTCTCTCTCTCTCACACACACTTTTTCTCTCTCTCACACACACTTTTTCTCTCTCTCTCTCACACACACTTTTTCTCTCTCTCTCACACACACTTTTTCTCTCTCTCTCACACACTTTTTCTCTCTCTCTCACTTTCTCTCTCTCTCACACACACACAGACACAAACTCAAGCAAGATGCATATACATACTCCCCTTCCCATTAAGTTCTTAATTGTCTCTTTAGTAGAATTCGATTGTATTGATTGCCAGTAATTATTCAGACCGCTTCCTTCATCAGACAGAATCTGTGCTTCTAATATAAACATTACAGCAACTTGTCAAGAACTGCCACCCCTGTCAAATATAATAACCCAGGCACAAATTGGTAAAAAGCAATTTGAAGTCTTGAAGGAAAGTATGAATAATTTGTGATGTTTTAAAATCCAGTTTCTGCTCTGGTCGGACTTCGAGTAACTGTCCATGTGGAGTGACCCCCGTTCCACCATCCCGCGCCCAGCCACCCCGCCATACCCTGTTCACTGTGTGAACAACAACAACAACTTGTATTTATATAGCGCCTTTAATGTAGTTAAACGTCCCAAGGCGCTTCACATGAGTATTTTAAGAGAGAAAATTTGACACCGATCCACATAAGGATAAATTAGGGCAACTGACCAAAAAGCTTGGTCAAAGAGGTAGGTTTTAAGGAGCGAGTCTTAAAGGAGGAGAGAGAGGTAGCGAGGCGGAGAGGTTTAGGGAGGGAATTCCAGAGCTTAAGGCCCAGGCAACAGAAGGCACGGCCACCAAAGGTTGAGCGATTATAATCAGGGATGCTCAAGAGGACAGAATTAGAGGAGCGCAGATATCTCGGGGGGGGGGGGGGGGGGGGGGGGGGGTTGTGGGGCTGAAGGCGATTACAGAGATAGGAAGGGGCGAGGCCATGGAGGGATTTAAAAACAAGGATGAGAATTTTGAAATCGAGGTGTTGCTTAACCGGGAGCCAATGTAGGTCAGCGAGCACAGGGGAGATGGACGAACGGGACTTGGTGCGGGTTAGAACGGGGGTGAAGTGGTTCACTCTGGTTGGTATAGATGGAGAATCTGTAATTATATCTTCGGAAGGACTGGAGGAGACGGCTCGGCTGGGAGCGGAGATACAACTCTTCTCAGCGGTGTTGACAGGTGGTGGCTGGGTTTATGAGTGCTCCTGTCAGCCCATTTAGTCCAGGAAATTACCGTGGAAATTCCCACTCTACTTTACGACTCTCCTTCCTGATTTGCTTTTTGTGCTTCTCCTGAGTCCGTCTCCCGGGCGATGTCCTCTCAGCCGTTGCTGGTAATAAAAGTGTGGGGGTGTTCTGAGACGTGTGGGTCCCGCTGGGCTACACAGCAGCAGCGCTGCGCTTGGCACAGAGGCCAGCCGTGATTGGAGGAGGCGGTTGGTATCCCAGTCACTTCGTGCCTTTTGCTGTCGACGCAAAGCGGTTCTGGTATCGTGCTGGCACGCGGCGTGTAGTTTGGATGTGAGTCCCCCCCCGGTCGAATTTAGGCCGACAGTGTTACAGGGGGTGGGGGGGGGTGGAGAATTGGGGGGGGGGTGGAGAATTGAGGGGGGGGTGGAGAATTGGGGGGGGGGAGAATTGGGGGGGGTGGATGGAAATTGGGGGGGGTGGAGAATTGGGGGGGGGTGGAGAATTGGGGGGGATGAGGTGGAGAATTGGGGGGGGAATTGGGGGGGTGGAGGGTTGGAAAATTGGGGGGGGGGTGGAGAATTGGGGGGTGGTGGAGAATGTGGAGGGGGGGGGTGGAGAATTGGGGGGGTGGAGAATTGGGGGGGTGGGTGGAGAATTGGGGGGGGTGTGAGGGGGAGTAAATTGGGGGGGGGGGTGGAGAATTGGGGGGGGGGTGGAGAATTGGGGGGAGATTGGCTAGTTGGGGGGGGGGGGAGAATTGGGGGGGGTCTCCCCAGCACCTGGCCTTGCTTTCAGATGTTGAAGCCTCGGTTCAGAGCTGGGAGCGTCGGCCTAGATTACGTGGCCGCGTCTCGGGGGCGGGGTTTGAACCCACCACCTTCTGACTCGGAAGCGAGACTGCTGCCCACTGAGCCATGGCTGATGCCCGGAGGTGTGAGGTATTGGGGGGGTTGAATGGGCACCTGGGACTCCCTGCCCAGACTCGCGCTTGAAGAACTGAGGTGCAGTCACCCTCCAGCGAGAGGCAGCACCTTCAGGAGAGGTGGAAGGGGAAAGGGAGCAGTTGGGGTCAGGAGACAATTTGACGTGTTTCTGAGGATACCATGGATTGAGGAATGGGGTGAGGGTAAGTCGGAGGGGGGGGCTGACCTTTCAAATAAAGGACGGGCTTCCAGCCTCCCTTCTTCTGCTAAAAATTCTTGTTTTCTTGTTGGAAACTTGTCTGAGATTGCTCAGAGCGATGGTGACTGCTGCGGTGAGCCCACAGTGCAGGTGGCCTGGCCCGTGATCAGTGGGAGCCTCTTCCCCTTCAACGCTGCGTGAAGAGACGGATAAAATTACCGATTTATGAACAGCGAACGCTGGAAATCTGAAATCACAGGGAAGAACCTGCTGGATTTACTCAGGTGACCTGCAGGTCAGTCGGCATCTGAGCAAATACAGGTTGAGATTCGGCCGTGTGGACCTTTCACTAGAGAGGGTACAGAGGAGATTTATCAGGATGTTGCCTGGGCTGGGGAATTTTAGCTATGAGGAAAGACTGGATAGGTTGGGGTTGTTTTCTTTGGAACAGAGGAGGCTGAGGGGAAATTTAATTGAGGTGTATAAAACTATGAGGGGCCTAGATAGAGTGGATAGGAAGGACCTATTTCCCTTAGCAGAGAGGTCAATAACCAGGGGGCAGAGAGTCATAACGGCACAGAAGGAGGCCATTCGGCCCATCGAGTCCATGCTGGCTCTCTGTGGAGCGATCCAGTCAGTTCCATTCCCCCCGCTCTATCCCCGTAGCCCTGCAAGTTTATTTCTCGAGTGCCTATCCAGTCTCCCCTTGAATACATTGAGTGTCTCTGCTTCCACCACTTCCATCGGCAGCGAATTCCAGATCATCACCACTCGCTGCATAAAAAAAGTTTTTCCTCACATCCCCCCTGTATCTCTTGCCCAAAACCTTAAATCTGTGTCCCCTAGTCCTTGTACCATCAACTAGTGGGAACAGCCTTTCCCCGTCTAGCCTATCCAAACCCGTCATAATCATGTACTCACTATCAAATCACCCCTCAACCTCCTTTGCTCTAATGAAAACAAATCCAGCTTCTCCAACCTGTCCTTGTAGCTAAGATCCCCCATCCCCGGAACCATTCTGGTAAATCTCCTATGCACCCTCTCAAGGGCCTTCACATCCTTCCTAAAGTGTGGTGACCAGAACTGGACGCAATACTCCAGTTGTGGCCTAACCAGCGTTTTATAAAGGTTCAGCATAACTTTAAAGTAGTTATAGCATGTATTTAAAGTAATTGGAGGGGATTTGAGGAGAAGTTTTTTTCACCCAGCAGGTGGTGGGGGGTCTGGAACTCTCTGCCTGAGAGGGTGGTAGAGGCAGAAACCCTCACCACATTTAAAAAGTATTTGGATATGCACTTGAAGTCCCGTAACCCACAAGTCTATGGACCAAGAGCTGGAAAGTGGGATTAGGGTGGAGAGCTCTTTATCGGCCGGCACGGACAAGATGGGCCGAATGGCCACCTTCGGTGCTGTAAAATTCTATGATTACCGTCTGCACCTCACACACGAGCCTGTCTCTCAACTTGTCAGGTGGGTTTTCTGATTAAAATGACAATTGTCAGAAGCCTACAACAGGGTTATCGTGGAGCGTTGGTTTGGCTCAGTTGGTAGTACTCTTGCCCCCCCCTGAGTCAGAAGGCCGTGGGTTTGAGCCCCACTCTTGTCTGGCACACATCATCTAAGCCCGACACTGAGAGTTGTAGACGTTACACCGAGGCCCCGTCTGCTTAATCAGGTGGACATTCAAGATCCCTTTCTTCATAAATGTTGAAAGAACTGTCATTTCTATAGCGCCTTTCACGACCACCAGACGTCCCAAAGCGCTTTACAGCCAATGATGAAGTACTTTTTGAAGTGTAGTCACTGTTGTAATGTAGGAAACGCGGCAGCCAATTTGCGCACAGCAAGCTCCCACAAAGAGCAATGAGATAATGACCAGGTGTTGGTTGAAGGATAAACATTGCTCCTCTCCGAATAGTGCCCGTGGGACCTTTTACGTCCACCTGAGAGAGCAGACGGGGGCCTCGGTTTAACATCTCGTCCGAAAGACGACACAGTGCAGCGCTCCCTCGGACTAGACTATGTGCTCGAGTCTCTGGAGTGGGACTTGAACCTGCGACCTTCTGACTCAGAGGCGAGAGTGCTCACCCACCGAGCCACAGCTGATGTCTTCCTTCATCCTTCAGTGAACACCCCCAATTAACTGGCCGTTCATCTCACTTAGTCTCTGTGGCATCGCGATGTGTAGGGAGCGGTTGCCACGTTTACCTACGTAAAATTCTGTGCGTCTCCAAGTAATGGATTGCATGTGAAGTGCTTTGAGATGTTTGTAAGAGATATGACACGGGGCGAGGATTTCTCTTTATAACTTGAGATGTTTGTCCAGCCCTGCTCATGTTCAAGGTCTGTTCAGTTATTATTCTGTCACTCACCGACAGACAGATTGGAAATACTCAGTTAGCCCTACTGGTTGTGTTAAGCTGACAGCTTGCGCGGGGGCCCTCGTGCTGTGGAAGGGGGGTTATTGGTGTCGTGCTGTTCACCTGTCTCGGCAACAAGTAATCATCTTTAATCAGGAGTTTGGCAGCTTGGAGTCTTGTCAGGTCTTGGGCTGTCGAAATGTCTCCTGCTTTACTGTGCTCTAAGAACATAAGAAATAAGAGCCAGGAGTCGGCCATACGGCCCCTCGCGCCTGCTCCGCCATTCAATAAGATCAGGGCTGATCCTCGACCTCAACTCCACTTTCCCTCCCGATCTCCATATCCCTCGATTCCCCTAGAGTCCAAAAATCTATCGATCTCAGCCTTGAATATACTCAACGACTGAGCATCCACAGCCCTCTGGGGCAGAGAATTCCAAAGATTCACAACCCTCCTCCCTCATCTCAGTCCTAAATGACTAACCCCTTGTCCTGAGACTGCGCAATCAAAATTTATAGAGTGGGCGGAGCCTTCTGGGAGCTTAAACAGTGCTGCAGTTGCAAACTGACATGGGAGGCTCCAGGTTCGAATCCTGATCCGCGCGGAGTCCTGATCGGAGCCCAGACAGTGGTACGAGCTTCTCAGTTGGGCTCAGTGTCCCTCGGTGAAGATAGGGCGAGGAGGGAAAACTTCCGGTCACGATCGCTCCCACTGCCTCCGTGTTGGAGACCTCCTCGCCTGTGCAGGTATTGGTCCGTGCCCGGCTGTGACGGCCGCCACAGTCGGATAACTCGCCGCCGTCCCGTCCGCCGTGTGAAGAATGGCGAGTTGGGTTCGGTGACCGGAGGGTTGCCCGCGGAACTCTTCCCCAGCAAGAGCCGAGAGAAGGGAGGAAACTGGAGAGCAGGTTAATCTGGTAAAAGCTTCCCGTCCCTGACACATCCCCCTGCCATAAACTTGAGGTGATCCCAAACTCGGCTGCCCTATCTTGCACCAAGTCCCCTTCACCCATCACCCCTGTGCTCGCTGGCCTACATTGGCTCCCAGTCCAGCAACGCCTCGAATTTAAAATTCTCATCCTTGTTTTCAGATCCCTTCATGGCCCTCGCCCCTCCCTATCTCTGTAACCTCCTCCAGCCCCCACAACCCTCCGAGATCTCTGCTGCTCATCCAATTCTGGCCTTCTTGAGCATCCCCGATTTTCTTCGCCCCACCATTGGCGGCCGTGCCTTCAGCCGCCTGGGCCTTAATCTGTGGAATTTCCTCCCTAAACCTCTCCGCCTCGAAGCTGCTCCTTAAAACCTACCTCTCGGACCAAGCTTTTTGGTCACGTGTCCTAGTGTCTCTTATGTGGCTTGGTTTTGAATTCTACTCGATAACGTTCCTATGAAGCGCCTCGGGAGGTTTTGAACAGACTCCTCATAATAGTGAGAGTGTGGCGTTATCGGAGCAATCCTTGTTCAACCAACCCAACACAACCTCCTGTGTGCGAGTGGAAACATTGGGTAACATGGTGGAATCAATAGGCGTCGGAGGAATAGATCAATTTAATGCAGGTCATTATTTCAACCGGCATATCATGTCGTTAATTTGAAGCCTGATTAACTGCTCCCTATAAATTTTGTATTTCATTAACTACTGTATATTGTAATGCCTGAACTGGATGATGGGCCGGGTCAATAGTTCACAGTCTCTATTATGAAGAAAACGTCTCCCTCAGTAGGATATCATTAGTCTTTCATCGTCATGGCAACCTGCCACGTCTGACTTCAGTTGTTTAAGCCGGCCCGTGTGCAGATTGCCCGATGCGATTTTGAGCCCCGTAGACCCAGGCCTGATGTCGGGTGGCCAACTATGGCTGGACATATTCCTGGAGGTTTCGTCCCATGACCTCACCCCTCCACCCGGTCAAACAGCCTTTCCCCACCGCTCCCCCCCCCCCCATCGCCAATATTTTGAGTACTAATAAAGAAAAGCGTTCAAAAAAAAAAAATGGGGAAAAAAATACCCCACACAATTCTTTTAAACGCACCTATGAATTTTTCTCCCGGGTTTTTGCTCGCAGCAGTGCCCAGGAGATTAACCTTTTAATTGCTGCAGACTCCTGGAGGGTTGGCCACCCTCCCTGGCTTTGTCCCTCGTCTGTGGGGAGTTGACTTGTTTGCAGCGGGGCGGAAGGAAGGCAGGGACTGTGTTGGTTGGACTCGGCCCTCCCTGGGCGGTGGAGAGGGAGATTCGAGATCGTCTCCGTTCCCAGCCCCCATCGAGTGAGCCTTGCTGAAGCGTGCACAGGCCTGAACATTGTGTGAGGACAGGATTCAGACCCGGCTCGGCCCCCCCCCCCCCCACCCCATGGTGGAATAGCCCCACAACACTCATTTTCCAGGTTTGGGTGTGAAAGGCGGCCCATTTAGATGAGGTACCCGGAGGGTTTTGCCGCCACCCATGGGACTACACTCCAGCGAGAGGCCCGAAGAGAAGAGAAAGTGTAAAGATAAAGCTCAGGTCTCCGCCTTGTTCCTTCTGGCGGGAGAAATGTTTGAATATAGAAACATAGAAGATAGGAGCAGGAGTAGGCCATTCGGCCCCTTGAGCCTGCTCCACCATTCGATGCGATCATGGCTGATCATCCAAATTCAGAACCCTGTCCCTGCTTTCCCCCCATATCCCTTGATCCCTTTAGCCTTAAGAAATATATCCAACTCCTTCTTGAACTCCTTCCGTATGTTCGAGTGCGGGGCCAATCGGGGACCAGGCACGCCTCCACACAGGGCACATGGAGTACACGCGAGCTTGTCCTTCCTCTGACAATACGCTCCGGCGCTTTGCCCAGCTGGGAGTTGGTCAAACTCTAGCACAATTATCCGTGCGACTGATGTTCAATGTCACGGTGCTGGGATGAGAATTTGAGGCCTTGCTCAAGGGACCCTTGCGGCCCTCGCCCCTCTCCTTCGTGACTTCATTCAGTTTACTTTCTTGCAATGTTCTTTTTCCGTGTTCATTCTGACCCGACAGGCTTGATAAAGCTTCCCGAGGTGTGTTCGGGGCTTCCCGCACTGTTCAGGTGTACGCTTCAGACACCGTCAAACCTATCTTAGCCGGAGCAGCGGTGTTAGACTACCACTGGCTGCAGGGCCACCCGGGAGGGGGGTTAGGGAGCGGTCAGTCCCACAGTCCTGCTCCTGATTGTTGCCCACTGGCCCCCTGCTCGGTAGTGTTCACGTGTGGGCACCAGATCAGGGCAGAATCGAGCCCGACTAGACAGGTGTGTCAACACGGGTCTGGGCAGTGAGTCCCATCTGGCCATTTAACCCCTAGTACCTCGCCTCCAGTCTCAGCTGTGGCTCAGTGGCCAGCACTCTCTCCTCTGAGTCAGAAGGTCGTGGGTTCGAGTCCCACTCCAGAGACTTGAGGACAAAATCTAGGCTGACACTCCCAGTGCAGTGCTGAGGGAGTGCTGCACTGTCGGAGGTGCCGTCTTTCAGATGAGACATCTGCCCTCTCGGGTGAATGTACATATGGCACTATTCGAATAAGAGCAGGGTGTCCTGGCAAATATTTATCCCAACATCACTAAAACAGAACATTTTATCTCATTGCTGTTTGTGGGATCTTGCTGTGCGCAAATTGGCTGCCGCGACCACACTTCAAAAGCGCTTCATTGGCTGTAAAGCGCTTTGGGACGTCCGGTGGTCGTGAAAGGCGCTGTAGAAATGCAAGTCTGTCTTTTGATACCCGGTATTGATGTTCACCAGTGAGGAAATGTCCACTCGAGTGAAGTGACAGAGGGTAACCAGCACCCATGGAGCTGGAGCCCAGTGAGAGCCGGGGACCAAAATTAGGCAGAAAAATAAAACCCGCGTGAGGCTGCTGGCCCCGGGGTGCGGGCAGGGTGGGGAGAGTCGCCCTGCTCGTACTGTGTTGGCGAACATTCAGTTTGCCCTCGCTGAAAATACTAATCCGAAATTGCACATCTGGATTGCCAATTAGCCAGATGTGGCTGGTGGCTTAAGGTATTGGGCTGGTCTAGACTGCGCTACAAGCCAATAACTCGCCACTAACTGGATGGAATCTTTGTTTCCCGTGTTGCTAGCAGGTAGAAAACCAGGAAAAATCTCTCCCTCGCCTAAGAAATATTTTTCTCCTACTATCCCCCCGCAGTCAGTAACGTCGGGGTGGAGTGATGTGATTTTTAACACAGATTCTTTTTGCAGCTTTATATTTTAAGAGAATTTTGTTCCAACCGGATTAATCTGAAGAGCACAGGCAGAAGCTTGGCGTATCTCGATCTGTGTCTGCTTCTGGTGTCAGAGAATGGCCTTCTGCTTATCAGAATTGATAAACCTGTTTTGTGTTTTTTTTTTGCATTTTTAGCCGTCTGGTTATTGGTTGCCAGGGCGACGGTGATTGCCTGTGAGCGTTCAGATGCAACAAGTGCGGAAAATCAATTTCAGAAAATGCTGATTGACAGGGCCTGTAAGCAGCTTTCAGCTGAACCAGTTGAACCTTTCTCTTCACATAGCTCCTGCTGGTGATTAGGCCGTGGGACAGCTCCTCTGTGTACAGGAGGCCGGAGGTTTGCTCTCCGTGTCGAAGGCACCGTGCGCGCTGGCTCACCTCTGCAGTCCGCCCTCGCTCCACCGCTCCGGCCACTGCCCAGTCCCTCACCCGACTGACCATTGTTCAAAAGTGCCAGACTGGACAGTGGGCTATTTGACCCCTCCAGATGGCAATGCTGGGGGCGGGGGGGTCACCCGATATCCGTGCAAGTGCACTTTCCCAGGGGCCGGGAGTGGGAATTCTGTCTGATTTGTTTCCCTCTCCCCAAGCGGTTAATGGGGCCGGTTGTATCACTCCCAGCACAGAGCGCCGACCTTCCTGATCGCGCCCCTACTGGGGGTAAGGGGTGCATTTACCCACCAGGTCACCAGGGTACATTTCTATCCACAAGAGACTCCCTTAGTATCTCGGAAACTAGGTGCCAAGAGCATCTGTGCTGTGCGTTGTGATTAGTGGCCAGTTACTGGCTTGTAGCAGAGTCCAGACCAGTCCAGTAAAAAGACTTGCATTTCTACAGCGCCTTTCACCACCTCAGGACGTCCCAAAGCGCTTTACAGCCAATGAAATATTTTTGAAGTGTAGTCACTGTTGTAATGTGGGAAAGGCGGCAGTCAATTTGCACACAGCAAGCTCCCACAAACAGCGATGTGATAATGACCGGATCATCTGTTTTTAGTGATGTTGATTGAGGGATGACTATTGGCCCAGGACACCGGGGAGAACTCCCCCCCTGCTCCTCTTCGCTGGCCACTAGCTACATCTGGCTAATTGGGAATCCAGATGTGTATTTCTGAATAGTAAATAAAAATGGAAAAATAGGCACCGTTATTGGGTCACGTAATGGCATGGCGTGTGCACGTGACCTTTAACCTTGTTTTGTGTTGGTTGGTAAAATGGTGAGCTGAAAGGCAGAGTGTGCGAGTGATTCTTTGATTGTTGCGCGAGCTTTACTTCCTTGGTCACTGAATTAGTGGTAGATGTTAAGTAAGTGCGCACACGTGCAGTACGCACATTTACGCGCACTTGCCTGTATTGTGTGCAAGGCATTTTCTACTAAAATGAGTGCAAGGGGATAAAACTGTGTCGTTGCAGCCTGACCTGTGGCGAGTCAGGGCTTTCTATTGGAAAGCAAAGCCCTGGTCTGGGGGCCTCCCGGCCACTGTCGCTTCAATTGGGCACCTGTGAATGTTCTCCAGATTCTTGGGGACGTCGAGCAAAAAGGTCAACGGGCAAAATGCGAATGGTTTCGTGTAGGAATGTGCTTGGTTTAAAAATGTACGTGAATCCTGGAGGGCTTGAGGTGGGGGTGGGGGGGGGGGGGGGTAAGGTTTCTCATTGTCATGACTTCTATCCACGAACTAAACATATTTTACAAATGAGCCCAGGGAGTCTCTCCAGTGCATTTCCACTGTCACACACACATGGAGCGCAGAGAGATGGTCCTCCCTTCACCTCTCCTGGGTTTCTCCTCTACATCTGCTTCTCTCGATTCAAGAAAGAAAAGAAAGACTTGCATTTCTACAGCACCTTTCACAACCTCAGGATGTCCCAAAGGGCTTTACAGCAAATGAAGCACTTTTTGAAGTGTAGTCACTGTTGTAATGTAGGAAACGCAGCAGCCAATTGCGCACAGCAAGCTCCCACAGACAGCAATGTGATAATGACCAGATAATCTGTTTGTGATGTTGGTTGAGGGATAAATATTGGCTTCAGGACACCAGGGAGAACTTCTCTGCTGTTCTTCGAAATAGTGCCATGGGATCTTTTACATCCACCTGAGAGGGCAGACGGGGCCTCGGTTTAATGTCTCATCTGAAAGAAGGCACCTCCGACAGTGCAGCGCTCCCTCAGTACTGCCCCTCCGACAGTGCGGCGCTCCCTCAGTACTGCCCCTCCGACAGTGCGGTGCTCCCTCAGTACCGCCCCTCCGACAGTGCGGCGCTCCCTCAGTACCGCCCCTCCGACAGTGCGGCGCTCCCTCAGTACTGCCCCTCCGACAGTGCGGCGCTCCCTCAGTACTGCCCCTCCGACAGTGCGGTGCTCCCTCAGTACCGCCCCTCCGACAGTGCGGCGCTCCCTCAGTACCGCCCCTCCGACAGTGCGGCGCTCCCTCAGTACTGCCCCTCCGACAGTGCGGCGCTCCCTCAGTACTGCCCCTCCGACAGTGCGACGCTCCCTCAGTACCGCCCCTCCGACAGTGCGGCGCTCCCTCAGTACCGCCCCTCCGACAGTGCGGCGCTCCCTCAGTACTGCCCCTCCGACAGTGCGGCGCTCCCTCAGTACTGCCCCTCCGACAGTGCGGCGCTCCCTCAGTACTGCCCCTCCGACAGTGCGGCGCCTCCCTCAGTACTGCCCCTCCGACAGTGCGGCGCTCCCTCAGTACTGCCCCTCCGACAGTGCGGCGCTCCCTCAGTACTGCCCCTCCGACAGTGCGGCGCTCCCTCAGTACCGCCCCTCCGACAGTGCGGCGCTCCCTCAGTACTGCCCCTCCGACAGTGCGGCGCTCCCTCAGTACCGACCCTCCGACAGTGCGGCGCTCCCTCAGTACCGCGCTGGGAGTGTCGGCCTGGATTTTTGTGCTCGAGTCTCTGGAGTGGGACTTGAACCCACGACCTTCTGGTGAGTAGGGCTGTTTCCTACAAGCCCCCAGGGAATAATGTGTCCCTGCTCCCTTTTTAAATGTTCGTGTCTCTAAGATAATGTCATTAACCTTGAGAGACAGATGAGAACAGAAAGATTGATGAAGTATGTTGCCTGGTTTTGTATTGCTGCCGGCACAGCAAGACAGTGGCAGAAATAGACTCGCATCCGTTTTTTAAAAAACGTTGGATATTTGCGTGCAATTTCTAACAGAAATCGGAACCTATTTGTTCATTTTCAGTCTGTCCACACGCACACACATTATACATCTCCATAGACTTCCGGTCAAATTTTTTCGATTGCAAATTCCTTTGTCCACATTTTTAAGGGGAACTGGCGATATAAACTTGCCACACTGCAGTTCCAATCTCCCAGGCGCAGCAAGGATTCACCTGAATTATGCCGGGGCTCAGAGGGTTAAATTTCGAGGAACGGTTGCATAGACGAGGGCCGCATTCCCTCGAAGATCGAGGGACGAGATGATTGAGGTGCGTAAAACGATTAAAGGATTCGATCGGGTAGATACGGAAATAATTTTTCCTCTGATGGGGGTGGAATCCAGAACAAGAGGAGCATAATCTTAAAATTAGAGCCAGGCCGTTCAGGAGGGGAAATCAGGACGCGCTGTTTCCACACCAAGGTTAGTGGACATGTGGAACTCTCGCCCCCAACAGGCTGTGGATGCTGGGGGTCAATTGGAGCTTTCAAGACTGAGATCGATGGATTTTTGTTGGGTAAGGGCATCAAGGGTTACGGGAACCAGGGCAGGTAAATGAATTTGAGGCGCAGATGTAATAATAATTGAGCAGATGGTGCATTCCGAGATTGCCGTCTGTACTGATTTCAATATACGTCGCGATACATGATCTAATTGAGTGGCGGAACAGGCCCGAGGGACTGAACGGACTGCTCCTGCTGCAGACCCAGTAAAGAAACTATTCCGAACATAGGAACAGGAGGAGGCCATTCAGCCCCTCGAGCCTGCTCCACCATTCAATTGGAACATGGCAGATCTGTGCATATCAACGTGCGTATAGTGTTCTGCCTTTCTTGCCATAACGTATAAGCATACGAACAATGACTGTGACAGGTAAAGACCACGTGGTCCATCCAGCCTGTCCCACACAATTGCGATGCCTTGTGTATCCCAATATCCCACTCTCCACCCCACCCCAAACCATGTGATCTCCTGGGAGAGGCAAAAAACCAGATCATAAACCCCAGGGCCAATTTGGGGGGGGGGGGGGGAAATCTGGGAAATTCCTCTCCGACCCAGCGGGGTGATTGAAACTAGTCCAGGAGATCACTCTGGCCCTGAATTCCCTGCAGTACCTGCCTTCTGTAAGAGATGGACTCATAAGATCATAAGAACATAAGAAGTCGGAGCAGGAGTCGGCCATACGACCCTTCGGGCCTGCTCCGCCATTCAATAGGATCATGGCTGATCCGAACCTAGACTCACGTCCACTTCCCTGCCCGCTCCCCATAACCCTTAATTCCCTTATCAGCTCGGAAACTGGCTATCTCCGTTTTAAATTTATTTAATGTCGCAGCTTCCACAGCTCTCTGAGGTAGCAAATTCCATAGATTTACTACCCTCTGAGTGAAGAAGTTTCTCCTCATCTCAGTTTTGAAACGGCAGCCCCTTATTCTAAGATTATGCCCCCTAGTTCTAGTCTCACCCATCAGTGGAAACATCCTCCCCGCATCCACCCGATCAAGCCCTCTCACAATCTTATATATTTCGATAAGATCACCTCTCATTCTTCTGTATTCCAATGAGTAGAGGCCCAACTTACTCAACCTTTCCTCATAAGTCTCCGCCCCAGCCAGAAACAAATCCAGCTCTCGCTCGAAGACATAACCTGCCCTCGCTTCTCTCGTTAATTGTACTTTAGAGTTCTTCTCTGTAGTCAATCTTCCTGTCCAACTAACTTCCATCTTGTGCCTGTACACCACAGCAACTCATTCGTCATCGCCATTTAGAGTTAGTGATCGAGGGGCGTTTGTATTTGTGAACTACAGTACTTCCAGTGACTGTATCAAGTCATGGGATGGAGAGAGGAGGAGGGGAAGATTTGTGCAGGTCTGTAGGACGTGTGCTGCGGGCCTATATGGGCAAACTGAGACTTGGCTGTGTCCCAACCAGAACCCAATGGCAACCAGCACCAGTTTTCCCGCAGAAGCTCCTGGGAAACCAAAAGTTTTTTTGGGGGGGCGGGGGCTGTTGTGATGCTCCCCGCCCCCCCCCCCCCGGCAGGGTCAAATAATCTGCTGGCACTCGCTGGCCACACATGACAAATGGCCATTGGGTGCCAAGGTAATGACTGGAGCCTGTGGTGCCCTCCGGAAAGGAGAAGGAAGGAGGGAAGCCTCTCTCAATCCCGGTGACCTTCCTGTAGTTCCTGTTCTCTCCTGGCTGGCAGCAGACACCTGTCTCTCTTGGCAGTTCATGTGAATTAGAGTTCTGACAGATTCGCTGCGAGTCGCGCGCAGCGTGTGGCCTGTGACGGGAGCCGATCGCTGACGGTGGCAGCACAGTCGGGAAGTGTCGACTCCGCCGGCTTCCTGCTGAAGAGGCTTCTCTCAGCTTGAGCGTTTCCACCTGGAGCAGGGCCAGAGTTGAGCTGGAGCAGCTCACGTAGCTCTCAACAGCCTTCTACTCCCAGCTCCGGAGGCGCAGTTTGGTGAAGAGCCCAACTCGATTCTCTCTAAGAGTAGGGGAAAGGGGGAGCGAGAGAGAGAGAGAAAATTAAGGATGTTTGGAAAATGGTGGAGAATTTACCGAGGAACAGGAGTGGAAAAAAGTGCTGCCTGATTTCACTCCTAATTTTAAGGTTATGCCACCTGCATTTCTCTCTATCTACCCTATCGAATCCTTTTAACATTTTAAACACCCCGATTTAGATCACCCCTCGACCATCTAAACTCCAGGAATACAAGCCAAGTCTATGCAATCTGTCCTCCGAATTTAACCCTTTAATCGCAGTTATTTAAAAAAAAATTGTACATGGGATGTGGGCGTCGCTGGCAAGGCCAGCATTTATTGCCCATCCCTAGTTACCCTTGAATCGTAGAATGGTTACAGCACAGGAGGAGGCCATTCGGCCCGTCGAGCCCGTGCCGGCTCTCTGCAAGAGCACTTCAGCTAGTCCCACTCCCCCGCCCTTTCCCCGTAGCCCTGCAAATTTCTTTCTTTCAGGTACTTATCCAATTCCCTTTTGAAAGCCGCGATTGAATCTGCCTCCACCACCCTTTCAGGCAGTGCATTCCAGATTCTAACCACTCGCTGCTTAAAAAAGGTTTTCCTCATGTCGCCTTTGGTTCTTCTGCCAATCACCTTAAATATGTGTCCTGTGGTTCTCGACCCTTCCGCCAATGGAAACAGTTTCTCTCTATCTACTCTGTCCAGACCCCTCGTGATTTTGAACACCTCTATCAAATCTCCTCTCAACCTTCTCTGCTCCAAGGAGAACAACCCCAGCTTCTCCAGTCTATCCATGTAACTGAAGTCCCCTCGTCCCTGGAACCATTCTCGTAAATCTTTTCTGCACCCTCTCTAAGGCCTTCACATCCTTCCTAAAGTGCGGTGCCCAGAATTGGACACACTGCTCCAATTGAGGCCGAACCAGTGTTTTATAAAACTTCCTTGCTTTTGTACTCTATGCCTCTATTTATGAAGCCCAGGATCCCGTATGTTTTTTAACCGCTTTCTCAACCTGCCCTGCCACCTTCAACGATTTGTGCACACATACCCCCAGGTCTCTCTGTTCATGCACCCCCCTTTAGAGTTGAGAAGGTGGTGAGCCACCTTTTTGAACCGCTGCAGTCGATATATTTCCAAGTCAGGATGGTGTGTGACTTGGAGGGGAACTTGGAGGTGGTGGTGTTCCCATGCGCCTGCTGCCCTTGACCTTCCAGGTGGAAGAGGTCGCGGGTTTGGGAGGTGCTGCCGAAGAAGCCTTGGCGAGTTGCTGCAGTGCATCTTGTAGATGGTACACACTGCAGCTACGGTACGCCGGTGGTGGAGGGAGTGAATGTTTAAGGTGGTGGATGGGGTGCCAATCAAGCGGGCTGCTCTGTCCTGGATGGTGTCGAGCTTCTTGAGTGTTGTTGGAGCTGCACTCATCCAGGCAAGTGGAGAGTATTCCATCACACATTCTGGTGGGTCTGCGCTGCACCCCATCCAAAGCCAATATATCCTTTGGTGAGGTGCGGTGCCCAGAACTGAACGCAGTTACTCCAGATAAAGTCTGACCAAAGCTCTGTCGCTGAAATACAGTCTGAGGTGGAGACGGACTGACTGTAGGATTAATAGGTGGGGAGGGACTGCCCCCTTAAATATTTGAACCCTTCAGTTAAACGGAGAGTTTAGGTTAATGACGATGAGGGGAAGTAGAAATGCTGTCATTGGGCCCTCCCCGCTCCAACATCAGACAATGGCTCGACCAGTAAATACACTTCCGATCTCGGCTGGTGGTCTGTGCTAGGTGACCTCCGCCAGCAGTGGGACACTTCGGTTAATCTCAGCAAACCTGCACTCGGCGGGGATAGATCTCTGTGCAGTTATAGTTTGATTGGGAAGAGGTGGGGGCTTGTTGTGTGATTGACGTGTCTCCTTATGCTTCGATTCAAGGTCCCTTTTGCTGTTCGAAAGCCTACTTTTTTTTTCCTCTCTCTCTCTCTGTCCTGATGTGTCAGCATTTCCCTCGTTCCCGGATTTTCTTTCCATCAGCGTGTACTTTTCACCTTGACGTTCAGGACCGGATATTTTGAGACCGAGTCACTTCATTAAATGAGACCTGTTTGGAGTGCGGGCCTCTTCGCACCCGTTTCTGTCCCGCCCGTGGGACTGCAGGGTCCGTTCCTTCCCCTCTGCTGAAGCCTGCTGACTCTTGCTGGGCTACGGGTTCCATGGGTGCCACCCACCCTCCGCTACCTCACCCAAGTTGACCGTTCCTCATGTGTGACCCAAGGCCATGAGTAGCCGTTGGCTATTCACCAATGGAGGCAGCGCAGAAATGATTAGAAGCTGGTTGCCTCCCTAGCCCAGTGATACTGAGGCTACCGTCACCCAGGCCAACTCAGCTAATCCGTACAGAATCTGGGATCTAGCTGATCAACAACAACAACAACTTGTATTTATATAGCGCCTTTAACGTAGTAAAACGTCCCAAGGCGCTGCACAGGATTATTGTAAGACAATAAATTTGACACCCAGCCTCATAAGGATAAATTAGGGCAGGTGACCAAAAGCTTGGTCAAAGAGGTAGGTTTTAAGGAGCGTCTTAAAGGAGGAAAGAGAGGCGGAGAGGTTTAGGGAGGGAATTCCTGAGCTTAGGGCCCCGGCAGCTGAAGGCACGGCCACCAATGGTTGAGCGATTATAATCAGGGATGCTCAAGTGGGCAGAATTAGAGGAGCGCAGATATCTCGGCGGGGGGGGGGGGGGGGTGGCTGGAGGAGATTACAGAAATAGGAAGGGGCGAGGCCATGGAGGGATTTGAAAACAAGGATGAGAATTTTGAAATCGAGGCGCTGCTTAACCGGGAGCCAATGTAGGTCAGCGAGCTCAGGGGGTGATGGGCGAACGGGACTTGGTGCGAGTTAGGACACGGGGCAGCCGAGTTTTGGATGAGCTCAAGTTTACTGAGGGTGGAATGTGGGAGGCCGGCCAGGAGTGCGTTGGAATAGTCAAATCTAGAGGTAACAAAGGCATGGTATTGGTCAGTATCACACCGGGCAGCACAGTTACAGACCGAGCCGACTAGGGAGGGCACGGAGATGGTTCAGCGATCAGGTTTACTTTCCTGCAAAGCTGTACCCGAAGTGATGAGGAGTATTTGATGGATTGAATGGAAAGCGTTGAATGTTTTTTTTTATTTTCTGGCCCATTGAGCCAGCTCCCGGCCAGCTGGAGCTGAGCGATATGCCGATGTTAAGTGGTGGCACGGGGGCTGCCTGTGTTATTTCATGGAAGTTCTCCATCTGTTCCCTTCCAGCGTGGCTCTGTGCATAAACCCATGAAGGACATCATAACTGCACCACCACCGCAGTATGTGTGTGTGTGTGTGAGGCAGTTGTTTCTGTGTCGAGCGCAGTTAGCAGAGAGTCAGATTTATTCTGCAGTCATGCTTCAGTAGATCCATCGCGTTTATGCGGCCACATCTTGCTCAGAGAGGGATGTAGACAGGTGAGTGCAGTTAGGTTGCTCTAAAGGAGGGGAATGGTGTTGAGGTTTGATGAGCGGTCACAGGCTGAGCGAGGGAAGGGGATGGAGACGGAGCACACTACATTTGCAGTTCGGAACATAGGAACATTACGAACAGGAGCCAGTGATCGTTCCAGTAATAGATCCAGTGCAGTAGTAATTTAAGTGCTGTGAGCTTTTGTTCCCTGGTTGTTCTTGCCCTGATATTTTATAATAAAAGTGTGCGCTCCACAAACTACCCTGAGAGAAACTGCCTGGCGATGGGCCCAGGTAAATCTCTCGTTACCGAATCCAGTACCAAGTGCCCTGATTTCTGTGAGCTATTTCGTACCAGTGATGCAGTGTGCTGAAGGTGAAACAAAGTCTGACAACTTTCCCCACGTTTCATCGAGAAAGAAAGACTCGCATTTCTCCAGCGCCTTTCACAACCTCAGGACGTCCCAAAGCGCTTTACAGCCAATGAAGTACTTTTTGAAGTGCAGTCGCTGTTGTAATGTGGGAAACGCAGCAGCCAATTTGCGCACAGCAAGCTCCCACAAACAGCAATGTGATAATGAGCAGATCATCTGTTTTAGTGATGTTGATTGAGGGATAAATATTGGCCCCAGGACACCGGGGAGAACTCCCCTGCTTCTTCTTCGAAATAGTGAGTTTCCAGTGGTGAAACTTTCATGACCTCATACTCCTCAAAAGTGGAATGTAAATTTTTTTGCCTCAATTCAGTGTTTTTAAAGCTCGGAAGCGTTCCTCCCCTATGTGTTTCTCTTTGATTTAAAGTGTTGGGAGCATGTTATATTTTGTGGGTGTGTTTCCCGGGTCGTTTCCTCCCCTGGAGGCACTGTCTCCGACCAGGCTACGCGTCCAAGGGCATTATTCAATCTCTGCTATCTTGCCTGAGAGCACCAGGACATTAGAGAAGATGTTTCCACTTGTGGGAGAGTCCAAAATTAGTGGTGATAAATATAAGATAGTCACTGTTAAATTCAATCGGGAATTCAGGAGAAACTTCTTCACCCAGAGGGTGGAGAGAATGTGAAACTTGCTACCACAGGGAGTGGTTGAGGCGAATAGCATCGATGCATTTCAACACAAAGGAATAGAAGGATGTGCTTGACGGGGTTAGATGAAGGTGAGTGGAACGAGGCTCGTGTGGAGCATAAACATCAGCAGAGACCAGTTGGGCCGAATGGCCTGTTTCTGTGCTGTACGTTTTATGTCATTTGGACATGGGGGGCATCACAGCTGAGCCCCATTTTGCCCTCTTTTGGATTCTATACACTAGCACTGTTCAGTGGGGGTCACAGGGTAGCGGCCGTGTGGCTGGGAACCTTGGCTATCTCTTTCCCCCTCCCGAGCTCAAAGACACCCAGACCAATTGTAGAGCTGCAATTACCCAACCCCGCGCAGACACGTGATGGAGCCTGGGATCTTGCTGATCTGCGTGGCTCAGTCGCACTCTGGGAGCGGGTTCCTTTGCAATTTATCATGCCGCATGAACGCCTCAGCCGATTTGTAGTGTGCAGACAGCCATCCAACATCAGGTAAATGGTGCTGAATGTTGGGTTGACTCTTCACTCGGTGTAGAGGAGGGTTATTACTTTTTGATGCTGAATTATACCAAAAAAAGCTATCGTACTTATTGTAGGACCGCGGGGAATAATCCAGCACATGTTATGCTTGAATAGTTGGCTCTAAGTGGAAGCTGGAGGCTCGGAGGACTTGCTTTAGTTGTCCTGTCTCCAGCCTTAAGCTTTCCAAACCATTTGCTGTATTTTTAAAAATTATTTATTCATTCACAGGATGTGGGCGTCGCTGGCAAGGCCAGCATTTATTGCCCATCCCTAATTGCCCTTGAGAAGGTGGTGGTGAGTCGCCTTCTTGAACCGCTGCAGTCCGTGTGGTGAAGGTGCTCCCACAGTGCTGTTAGGGAGGGAGTTCCAGGATATTGACCCAGCGACGATGAAGGAACGGCCGATATATTTCCAAGTCAGGATGGTGTGTGACTTGGAGGGGAACTTGGAGGTGGTGGTGTTCCCATGCGCCTGCTGCCCTTGTCCTTAGAGTTCAAAGGTGTACAGTCTTATCACCCTGTTGATTTCATTCGCTTAATTTCGATTACTGGCTGATCCAAATATTTTTTAGACAAACGCAGCTTTGAATTATCGAAAGTAGACGCTTGGGGTGGTGGAAGGGGGGCTATTGAGGTAGCACAGTGCTGATAACATGATCGCACGCAAGCTTGTGCACGTTGTAATGATACAGTGTGAGCATTTGCAGACGTTCCTTTACTTCACAAGGTGTCAGATTTTAATTGCAGGTTGTGCTTGTGAGTTAGAGACGTTCCCTTAATCAGCATCTTGGCAGTGTACCAATTAGACAACTGGAGTTGAGGCAGACTTCCCAACCGTATCCCTGAACACGGAATTCTGTTACAGGGTGAACTGCCGCTGCATATAAAGTTTTTAAAGCTTTAATAAAGTTATTCCTTTTCATTCTATCTTAGAATTTGCAAACGGCCCTGCAATAATTCCAAAGAAAAACTTTAATAAAGTAAGTTTGAGTCCAATTCGCAGTTTCCCCCTGTCCGGAAAATCATTTCATTACTTAGCCCCAGTCAAAAGAAAAATTGCAGATCCCTGTGAAATTCCATCGCCTAATAATGGAAATTGCTGAAACTGTTTAATATTTATGAAATATTATCTTGTTCTGAAGTGAACATTTCAATACGAGCCATGTTATTTAAGTGGATTAAAATTATGCCAAAATAAAATAAAAAAAGGAGTAGAATCACTGAGGTTTGAAGATTCTGACAGCGCGTTGCAGGAATAGTCAGACACCTCTTCAAACCTACCTGGCATGTTGGGGAATATTACGAGTCCTGTGGAATGTGAAAACCCAGCGCAGTTGTGAGCTGACTCCAAATAGCGAAGTCTGTAGCTGAGACAGGGGGCCGAGTTTTCCAGTTTTAATCTCTGTTCGGTGTACACATTCTACCATTAATACTTGGACTAGAGTAGAATACTGTCTTTACAAACATTCAGTGAAGGACGGGTCTGGATGAGCTAGACGGGGAAAGGCTGTTCCCACTAGTTGATGGTACAAGGACTGGGGGACACAGATTTAAGGTTTCGGGCAAGAGATACAGGGGGGATTTGAGGAAAAACTTTTTTACGCAGCGAGTGGTAATGACCTGGAATTCGCTGCTGATGGAAGTGTTGGAGCGGAGACACTCAATGTTTTCAAGGGGTGACTGGATAGGCACTTGAGTGAAATAAACTTGCAGGGCTATGGGGATAGAGCGGGGGAAAGGGACTGACTGGATTGCTCTACAGAGAGCCGGCACGGACTCGATGGGCCGAATGGCCTCCTTCTGTGCCGTTATGACTCTATAACTCTATGACAAGTCCTCGAGCTGTTGGCATTTAGTTTTTTTTTGGTTGTCAGCTGTGGCTCAGTGGGTAGCACTCTCTCTCACCTCTGAGTCAGAAGGTTGTGGGTTCAAGTCCCACTCCAGAGACTTGAGCACAAAAATCTAGGCTGACACTCCCAGTGCAGTGCTGAGGGAGTGCTGCACTGTCGGAGGTGCCGTCTTTCGGATGAGACGTTAAACCGAGGCCCCGTCTGCTCTCTCAGGTGGACGTAAAAGATCCCATGGCACTATTTCAAAGAAGAGCAGGGGAGTTCTCCCTGGTGTCCTGGGGCCAATATTTATCCCTCAATCAAGATCACAAAAAACAGATGATCTGGTCATTAGCACATTGCTGTTTGTGGGAGCTTGCTGTGCGCTAATTGGCTGCTGCGTTTCCCACATTACAACAGTGACTGCACTTCAAAAAGTACTTCATTGGCTGTAAAGCACCTTGGGACATCCTGAGGTCGTGAAAGGCGCTACAGAAATGCAAGTCTTTTCCTTTTAGAGAGTAAAGGTTGGGAAAGACAAGATGGGGGTGGGGGGGACCCAGTGGTTTTTGGTTTCCGTGGAAATATGGACAGAATGGCAGGATGTGATCTCCCAAGCACTGGTAACCCTGTTTTAAAAATAGAATTCGACTTGAGTCGTCACGTACCAGTGGGTCGGGAAAAAGATCCTGGAGAAAAGAGGAGCACTGAGTAGGTCAATGTTCCGGTTAATTTTTTTTTGAGGCGCGGCCCAGTCAAGAGACCGCGCACGCGCCGTTTTTCACATTGAGGTCCAGAGAGCTGCGCGGCTTACAGGGAACATTGGAGTAGGTGTTTAGAATAAAAATTTTAAATTGTATTCCGTTGGAGGCCAAGAGTAAGTCAATTGATCGAGCTTGAGCAGCTTTATTCCCGTAATGTCAATGTTTCTTTCAGTGCCACAAGTGAGTGAGCTGGAAACCTGCACGAGCAGCGAGTCCAAGGAGGCACAGGGGCTTTCTAGTGTGAATTGGTTGTCAGCAGTCAGGAACAGGAACCCGAGCTGGTTTTTTTTCCCCCTAATACCGAGCTGAGGGTTAGCCTGAGAGAGGCAGACGGGGCTGAGGACAGTTGCATCCCAAAGGGCTGTGGACCCCTGGGACAGTTGGAGATTTCAAGACTGAGATCGATAGATTTGTGTTTGGTAAGGTTATCAAGGGATCTGATACAAAGGCGGGTAAATGGAGTTGAGGCACAGATCAGCCATGATCTAACTGAATGGCCTCCTCCTGTTCCTGTGTTCCTCGAGGGGCTAAATGGCCTCCTCCTGTTCCTGGAGGGGCTGAATGGCCTCCTCCTGTTCCTCGAGGGGCTGAATGGCCTCCTCCTGTTCCTCGAGGGGCTGAAGGGCCTCCTCCTGTTCCTCGAGGGGCTGAAGGGCCTCCTCCTGTTCCTCGAGGGGCTGAAGGGCCTCCTCCTGTTCCTCGAGGGGCTGAATGGCCTCCTCCTGTTCCTCGAGGGGCTGAAGGGCCTCCTCCTGTTCCTCGAGGGGCTGAAGGGCCTCCTCCTGTTCCTCGAGGGGCTGAAGGGCCTCCTCCTGTTCCTGTGTTCCTCGAGGGGCTGAAGGGCCTCCTCCTGTTCCTGTGTTCCTCGAGGGGCTGAATGGCCTCCTCCTGTTCCTGTGTTCCTCGAGGGGCTGAATGGCCTCCTCCTGTTCCTGTGTTCCTCGAGGAGCTGAATGGCCTCCTCCTGTTCCTCGAGGGGCTGAAGGGCCTCCTCCTGTTCCTCGAGGGGCTGAAGGGCCTCCTCCTGTTCCTCGAGGGGCTGAATGGCCTCCTCCTGTTCCTCGAGGGGCTGAATGGCCTCCTCGTGTTCCTGTGTTCCTCGAGGGGCTGAATGGCCTCCTCCTGTTCCTGTGTTCCTCGAGGGGCTGAAGGGCCTCCTACTGTTTGTGTTCTTCGAGGGGCTGAAAGGCCTCCTCCTGTTCCTCGAGGGGCTGAATGGCCTCCTCCTGTTCCTGTGTTCCTCGAGGGGCTGAAGGGCCTCCTCCTGTTCCTGTGTTCCTCGAGGGGCTGAAGGGCCTCCTCCTGTTCCTGTGTAACAGGCTCGAGGAGCTGAAGGGCCTCCTCCTGTTCCTGTGTTCCTCGAGGGGCTGAAGGGCCTCCTCCTGTTCCTGTGTTCCTCGAGGGGCTGAAGGGCCTCCTCCTGTTCCTGTGTTCCTCGAGGGGCTGAAGGGCCTCCTCCTGTTCCTGTGTTCCTCGAGGGGCTGAAGGGCCTCCTCCTGTTCCTGTGTAACAGGCTCGAGGGGCTGAAGGGCCTCCTCCTGTTCCTGTGTAACAGGTTCGAGGGGCTGAAGGACCTCCTCCTGTTCCTGTGTTCCTCGAGGGGCTGAATGGCATCCTCCTGTTCCTCGAGGGGCTGAAGGGCCTCCTGTTCCTGTGTAGCATCCTACAGTTGCCCAGAGTGAGATCAACTGGCATGACGCAGACTGGGAATCGAATCTGAGACTTATCTGGTCGATATGACTCACTTTAATTCCACTTTATTTTCGAATGAATCTCTTTGGCTAACCTTTCGCCAGTGTACTATATGGTACAAACAGGCGTATTGCGAAGGCCTGCGGAACAGAGTTTATATTCAGCATGTGACACCAGCTGTAACGTACCCGCAAGTTTCCCTTTCATGAGTTACTGGGCCAGTCCACGAGGAGCACCTGAGTCATACCCCACGAGAATTGATGATGCGTCTCTGCTCTGTCCCTCTCTCACGGTGGCTTGGCTCCGTCTCGCATCGTAAGGGTTTATTCTATTAAAACACTTTTCTTCAAAGAATACGCTTGGCCTTCCCATCACACATTTGAACTCGCTCCCTTTCCTTTCCAGGAAGCAGCTGCTGACCTTTGTCCTTTGGCTCCAACTGGCTCATCCCAATAATTGATTGACTGATGGGAATATGTTACGGGTGTTTGGACAGGTGTCGGCCGCAACTCAGTGGGCAGCACTCTCTCTCTCTTTCGCCTCTGAGTCAGAAGGTTGTGGGTTCAAGTCCCACTCCAGAGCCTCGAGCACAAAAATCTAGGTTGACGCGCCAGTGCAGTGCTGAGGGAGCGCCACACTGTCGGAGGGTCAGTACTGAGGGAGCGCCGCACTGTCGGAGGGTCAGTACTGAGGGAGCGCCGCACTGTCGGAGGGGCAGTACTGAGGGAGCGCCGCACTGTCGAAGGGGCAGTACTGAGGGAGCGCCGCACTGTCGGAGGGTCAGTACTGAGGGAGAGCCGCACTGTCGGAGGGGCAGTACTGAGGGAGCGCCACACTGTCGGAGGGGCAGTACTGAGGGAGCGCCGCACTGTCGGAGGGGCAGTACTGAGGGAGCGCCGCACTGTCGGGGGGGCAGTACTGAGGGAGTGCCGCACTGTCGGAGGGGCAGTACTGAGAGAGTGCTGCATTGTCGGAGGGGCAGTGCTGAGGGAGCGCCGCACTGTCGGAGGGGCAGTACTGAGGGAGCGTTGCACTGTCGGAGGGGCAGCACTGAGGGAGTGCCGCACTGTCGGACGGGCAGTACTGAGGGAGCGCCGCACTGTCGGAGGGGCAGTACTGAGTGAGTGCCGCACTGTCGGACGGGCAGTACTGAGGGAGCGCCACACTGTCGGAGGGGCAGTACTGAGGGAGTGCCGCACTGTCGGAGGTGCCGTTTTTCCGATTAGACGTTAAACCGAGGCCCCGTCTGCCCTCTAGGGTGGACGTAAAAGATTCCATGGCACTATTTCAAAAATATTAATCCCTCAACCAGCATCACTAAAACAGATTATCTGGTCATTATCACATTGCTGTTTGTGGGAGCTTGCTGTGTGCAAATTGGCTGCTGTGTTTCCTACATTACAACAGTGACAACACTTCAAAAAGTGCTTCATTGGCTGTGAAGCGCTTTGGGATGTCCTGAGGTGGTGAAAGGCGCGATAGAAATGCAAGTTCTTTAAGGGTGTATGGATATTCACAGCAACAAATGTGACTTGCTGCCAATTGGTTTATGTGGATTTAGTTGAGTTCCACAATTACATACTGTCCATATTCCAAGTTGCGGCATGCGCTCACATTCTATTGAAAGGCACCTTTGTTTAGCTCGCCTGAACACAACTCCTCGTGGGTTGAGCTGCACAGACCAGAGCGGTCCCTGTTGTGACTCCCAGTCTGTGCCATCGCAACATTCCACATCGGAATGTACAGGCCTGGGCCCAGTCTCTGGCCACTGCGGCCGAATGGCTGGACCCAAAGTTTGTAAAATACCAAATGACTACCTCTCGATCACTCTCGATCGACTACCAATTGAATGGCCATTTCAAAGGGGCAGTTAAGAGTCAACCACATTGCTGTGGGGTCTGGAGCCTCATATAGACCAGACCGGGTAAGGACGGCAGATTTCTTTCCCTGAAGGACATTAGTGAAGCAGATGGGTTTTTAACGACAGTCCGGTAGTTTCACCATCACTGATACTAGCTTTTTTTTAAATTCCAGATTTATTTAATTAACTGAATTTAAATTCCCCAGCTGCCGTGGTGGGAGTTGAACTCTTGTCTCTGGATTACTAGCCCCTATCTGACCGGACACAAAGTCCCGCATACTCCTCACTCTGTCCTAGCCAACCTCCACCAGCTCCCTGTTTGCCAGTGGCTTGATTACAGATGGCTCACACTCCTCTTTGCTCCTCTCTAACTCTGCAATCTTCAGTGATCTGAAGATCCCGCACGCTCTCTCCACCCTTATGCCTGTGCCCCTCCCTCCCCTGTGCCCCTCCCTCCCCTGTGCCCCTTCCTCCCCCTCCAATCCACCATCAGCGACCACTTCCCCCTGAAATCGCTCTGCTTGGTAACTCATCTCCATCACAAGTCTTCTGCGAGCACACCTCTAAACAAACTTCCAGTCAGCTCCCCTAACGTCTCGCCTTTGCTGGCCTGTAAAGTGCCTTGAGGTGTCATTACATAAAAGGTGATATGTCAATGCGACTGCTTGTGTGCATCCCTCCCTCCCTTCCTTCGCTCCACCATTGGCGGCCGTGTCTTCAGCTGCCCAGGTCCTATGCTCCTGAAACCTCTCTGTCTCCTCCTCTTATCTGAGGAAGGATGTTCTTGCCATGGAAGGAGTTCAGCGAAGATTCACAAGGCTGATACCTGGGATGGCAGGAATGACATATGAGGAGAGATTGGGTCGATTGGGCTTATACTCGCTGGAGTATAGAAGAATGAGAGGGGATCTCATCAAAACATATAAAATTCTGACAGGTCTGGACAAACTAGATGCAGGAAGAATGTTCCCGATGGTCGGAGAGTCCAGAACCAGGGGTCACAATCTAAGGATAAGGGGTAAGCCATTTAGGACAGAAATGAGGAAGAATTTCTTCACCCAGAGAGTGGTGAACCTGTGGAATTCTCTACCACAGAAGGTAGTTGAGGCCAAGTCATTAAATATATTCAAGAATGAGTTAGATATATTTCTTAAAGCTACAGGTATCAAGGGATATGGGGAGAAGGCAGGTACAGGGTACTGAGTTTGGATGATCAGCCATGATCTCATCGAATGGCGGAGCGGGCTCGAGGGGCCGAATGGCCTACTCCTGCTCCTATCTTCTATGTTTCTATGTTTCTCTTCCTTTGAGACTCTCCTTAAAGCCCACCTCTTTGACCAAGCTCTTGGTCACCCTTTCTTAATATCTCCTCCTTTGACATGGCTTCCATTTTTCTAACATTGCCTTTGTGAAGCACTTTTTCGATGTTAAAAGCACCATCTAATGGCAAATTGTTGTTCTTGAAGCTGCTAAATAAATCATCGGGCGCACTTTTGAGTGCATAATCAGTTTGAACTAGTTCCGCAGTCAGTGTTTAGGCCTGTGTGTCTTGTGAAGCTTTATTCAACAAACAGAGGCACTGATCCAATAAAGTAAGCTGTGATTGCAGGTGTCGGTGCAGTGGTGACAGCCACGCAAGAGACAACCCTCTCGAGTAGCTGTTTCTCGGGCTTTGTTTTTCTTGAAAACATATTCTGTCATCTTGGACTTAACACGAAAGTTAGAGAAAGTGGGTTTGTTATCCAAAACAAAGCACTTTAAGAGCGTGTGTCACTGACCAAAAATAGAGGCCGGCCAGAAACAAACTAAAGCTGTTGAGCGGGGGCTGTGATGTCCTTGGGTGGAAGTTCCTCGCTCTGGTGGGAGCTTAAAGCACGTCAGACTGTCCTCCCCGCTCACTCTCTAACACTTACCCCCCCGGTGTCTTGTTCGCAGCAGGCTGCTGGGAGCAAGCCTGGTCACAGTGAGCTGCTTTCGATCCTTCCTCCTCAGACTGTTTATCCCAAGTGTCTTGGCTGCGAGGCGCTCCAGCTGTTTTGGATTTGGGCTGTTGGAAGTTGTAGATAGGAAATGTTGCTCACCCATCAATGCGTTGCCTTTAGTCTATGACCTACTTTATTTAGTAAGGCGACCATTGCACCAACTTCCGATTTAGTGTCTTTCAGTTTGTTATGTTGAGGGCGATGGGTGGCGCATTACATAAGAATTAGGAGCAGGAGTCGGCCCTACGGCCCCTCGAGCCTGCTCCGCCATTCAATAAGATCATGGCTGATCTTCGACCTCAACTCCACTTTCCCGCCCGATATCCCTCGATTCCCTTGAGTTATGAATGCTGACCGGTGCAACTGCCACCCCACGTTAAAAGAATTCACGCACAGGCATCTTCCACCCTTTAAAATAAAGTTCGGGACCTGGAACATCAGGACCCTCATGGGTTGATGTGCGCTTGCTGTTGGGGTTGTCCAAGGACCCCACCCACCCGCCCCTTCAACCACCGTCTGCCCCACCTGTGACAGAGACTGTAGGTCCCGCATTGGACTCATCAGTCACCTGAGAACTCATTTCTAGCGCGGAAGCAAGTCATCCTCAATTCCGAGGGACTGCCGAAGAATGCTGACCTTTCACCTCTTGGGTCCTGAGTTCAAATCCGGCCCAGACTGACGGGATTGAGAGTCTCCTCTTTCTGCTGGCTGAGTTCGCGCACTCTCCGCCCAGTCCCCTGCCTTGGGTACGGACCCACAGCGCGGAACTGGCACTGATTGCCAATCTCGCTCAAAGGGGCCACAGATGAGGGAATGGAGAAGTGTGTCTCGTGGTGCCGTCGGTGTGGTCTTTCTGGGGTTGGGGTTGAGTTATATTCGATCAGAGTGGAGAATGTGTTACTGTGCATGCTACGCTTGATCTTAATGCTGAAGATAGCATGTGGAAAGTTGACAAACCTTAAATGAAGACACGAACTGTAGAAAGATGAATGATTTTGTAAAGAAAAAATAGAAAGACTTGCATTTCTATAGCGCCTTTCATGACCTCAGGACGTCCCAAAGTGCTTTACAGCCAATGAAGTACTTTTTGAAGTGTGGTCACTGTTGTAATGTGGGAAACGTGGCAGCCAATTTGTGCACAGCAAGCTCCCACAAACAGCAACATGATAATGACCAGATAATCTGTTTTTGTGATGTTGATTGAGGGATAAATATTGACCCCAGGGAGAACTCCCCTGCTCTTCTTCGAAATAGTGCCGCTGGATCTTTTACATCCACCTGAGAGGGCAGATGGGGCCTCGGTTTAACATCTCATCCGAAAGACGGCACCTCCGACAGTGCGGCACTCCCTCAGCACTGCACTGGGAGTGTCAGCCTGGATTTTTGTGCTCAAGTCTCTGGAGTGGGACTTGAACCCACGACCTTCTGACTCAGAGGCGAGGGTGCTACCCTCTGAGCCACGGCCGACATTTTGTTGAAATGTAATGGTTGTTAGGCCTCCATGACTTACAAACTTATCGGAAACTCATAAAATGTCACGAATTAAGTTTATAGATTTTAGTTCCTCCATTTTTTTGAATGGTGCATGACCGCGACAAAACATCTATTCAACCCATTTTAACAGAACTCCAAATTTGAAAGTTATTTTCCGGGATTAAAAATCCAACCTGGATTTGTAATTTTGTAGGACTGCATGTATTTTTTTTTTCAAATTGGAAAAACCAAGGTGTCGATCAAAGGCCATGAATACAGGAGTTGAGAAGACTAGGGGGGAAAAATTCAGCTGCTTGCGCCTCCCGTTAGCGCCTTAAGAGGGCGCTAATGGGGCGTAAAGCAGCTAACGCCCGGGCGCAGCGCCGCCCACGCCTCCCGAAAAATTTAGTGGGAGGTTAGCGGCGGCGGCAGCCGGTAGCGCCCTGTGGCGCTGCGCCGCCGGCGATGACGTCATCGCCGTGCGCAGCACCCCGCTCGCGCCCCGGCCGTGATCTTCAGTCGCGCCCCCTGATTTACCGCCAGACGCTATGTCCGACGGGTTCAGGGAGGCGTACGTGCGGCTGAGGCGGCGATATTTAAAGCGGAGGTGGCAGGCGGCCATTTTTGTTGCTGGCCGCCTGCCAGCACCTGTCCCCGGCCCCCGTGAAGCCCCCCCACCGTGAAGTGCCGGCTGCGCTCCAAGAGCCCGGCACTTCTCTTGAGTGCCGGGCTCTTTTGCCGGCACTCCCGATCCCTGGGGGCCCAGCTGGGCCCCGGTTCGCGCTGCGCAGGGTCCCTCCCCTTTAAGAAGGGGAGGAAGGCCTGCAATACCGCGGCGCGACGTGCCGCAGCGCGTGGCGCTGCGGCACGTAGCGCCAGGATATTCACTCGCAGCGCCCCAAGAGGGATGCGGGGTGCTTCCAGTTGCGCCCCGCTTCCCTCTTGGGGCGCAACCACTGAAGTTCCGGCGCGGGGCCGCTAATTTTTTCGGGGCGCTAAAAGTCGCGCCCCGGCGAGGTTAGCGCCCCAAATGGGGCGCGACTCAATTTTTACCCCTAGGAGATAAGACAAGTAGCAGTTGGATGACAAAAGCTTGAAGGTTGTGGGAGCAAGGGAAGACCGAGGAAAGTGAGGAGTTCTACATCTTCGAGGACCTAGAAAAGGACGATTTAGCGCAGGAGACTGTGCGTTTGAGTCTTGATTTCAACATTATTAAACCCGTCCCGTGACATTTCATGGTGTGCTACAGATAGACTGGAGTCATTTCAGGACTTGGAATACCATCACAGGATTCCGACGACGGTTATAAACTGTTTAAGCTTCAGTCTTGTGGCTCATGATGGCCATCTAAGCTCAATGAATACTGTCTCACAGTCGGTCCCAGATGTTGATTGCTCTCCAGGGTTGCCTGCAAATTGCTCGAAGATTAGTTACACTGCAGAGCTTGCCCAGTGGAAGTGAAGTCGGATGCATCAACTTCTGGCAAGTCGCCCCAGACCTCCTCGGATTCACAATGCACAATGTTCAGCGCCTCTCTCCTTGCACTCCTGGGCCATCTGAGATCTCACTACAGTTTAGCTTTAACTATTATAATGTCCGCTGGTTGACAACTAACAACAGACGACATCATCAGCTTCTTGTGTTTCAAGCGCGCCCCTCACGTAGGTCGCTATACGAGGAGGAGCAGGGGCTGATGAGCAGGAGGAGAAGGAGGACTTAAAGGAAGGGAGAGAGACAGAAAATGGCCTATACACTCTGGAGTTTAGAAGAATGAGAGGTGATCTCATTGAAACATACAAGATTCTGAGGGGGATTGGCAGGGTAGATGCTGAGAGGTTATTTCCCCTGGCCGGAGAGTCTAGAACTAGGGGTCACAGTCTCAGGATAAGGAGTCGGCCATTGAAGACTGAGATGAGGAGGAATTTCTTCACTCAGAGAGTTGTCAATCTTTGGAATTCTCTGCCCCAAAGGGCTGGGGATGCTCAGTCGTTGAGTATATTTAAGATTGAGATGGATAGATTTTTGGACTCTAAGGGAATCAAGGGATATGGAGATCAGGCGGGAAAGTGGAGTTGAAGGTGAAGATCAGCCATGATCTTATTGAATGGCGGAGCAGGCTCGAGGGGCCAGACGGCCTACTCCTGCTCCTCGTTCTTATGTTCTTGGTGCCAGAGAGAAGGGATCTAGCAACTGAAGAAATGTTCCCTCATGATGGAGTGGAGGGTATTAGTAAAGCTGAGTCAAGAGGAGCAGAGGGAATAGGCTGGTGCATAGGGTTGGAGAATATCGCTCAGGTAAGAAAGGGGGAGTGGGACCATGGAAGGATATGAGTGTGTGGACAAGGACCTTAAAGTTGAATGCTGGTGAGCTGAGCCACCCAGGGAGCCGGTTATTTAATTCGCACGTAACGTTACATTACTCTAAGCAGGCATCAGTCTGAAAGAGGTACCTTTTAGTATTCCATCCCATAAATGAATGAAAGCTCTGGTATGGAGAAGTACAAAAAGACTTGCATTTATACAGCATCTTCTCACATCAGCTGTGGCTCAGTGGGCAGCACTCTCGCCTCGGAGTCAGAAGGTTGTGGGTTCAAGTCCCACTCCAGAGACTCGAGCACAACAATCCAGGCTGACACTCCAGTGCAGTGCTGAGGGAGAGCTGCACTGTCAGAGGTGCCGTCTTTCTGATGAGACGTTAAACCGAGTCTGCTCTCTCAGGTGGATGTAAAAGATCCCATGGCACTATTTTGAAGAGGAGCAGGGGAGTTCTCTCCGGTGTCCTGGGCCAATATTTATCCCTCAATCAACATCACTAAAAACCAGATTATCTGGTCATTATCACATTGCCGTTTGTGGGAGCTTGCTGTGTGCAAATTGGCTGCCGCGTTTCCGACATTACAACAGTGACTACACTTCAAAAAAAGTACTTCATTCGCTTTGGGACGTCCAGTGGTCGTGAAAGGCGCTATATAAATGCAAGACTTTCTTTATCTCTCAGAAACATTTCAAAGCACTTCACATGCATTGAGTTACTTTGTAGTGTAGTTACTGTCATTATATAGACAACCATCTGCACACAGCAAGGTCCCACAAACGACAAATGAGATGAGTGACCAGTTATTGGGTTACTGGTGCTGTAGGTTGAATAGTGCCATGCGATCTTTAACATCCGCTCGAAGCAGCCGAACAGGCAGGCAGTTTAATGTTTTATCTGAAGGATCTAAAGCATCTCTCACTGAGTACCCCACTGGAGTATCATCCTAAATGGGGCTTGAGCCAAGGCTGTGGTCTATTAAGTCAACACGGCAAAAGGAAGAGTTGCTTTATTTGCTACTGAGGGTGCTGAGGAAGGTACCACAGAAGCAAATGGTTCAGGAGGTCAGACGGATATTGACTTGTATATCGTTGAGGGAAAAATATTCAATACTCCTTGATGCAAACTGCTTGTGTGGCAGGGTGATGGTTTGCTGTCAGAAGGTGCCAATGGAATTTTGCTCACCAGTTATTGACTCCAAGCTAAAGACATCCCGGGAGAGAAACAATTCGGGCACCAAACAAATCTCCTATTGGCCACTCTCCTCGATCGATAAACGCGCCCAGTCCTTTTCGCAGAGCTTCACGTTGATCCTTTCCTGTGTCCCAGCTCATTGCTTGTCCTGTTTTCTTCCACAAGTGGGTTTAGTTCGGCCCCCTTGAGCCCAGATTAGTGCCCATTGTGGTGAAGAAAGCATTGAAGGCTTGTTTGAGCATCCCTGATTATAATCGCTCAACCATTGGCGGCCGTGCCTTCTGTTGCCTGGGCCCTAAGCTCTGGAATTCCCTCCCTAAACCTCTCCGCCTCGCTACCTCTCTCTCCTCCTTTAAGACGCTCCTTAAAACCTACCTCTTTGACCAAGCTTTTGGTCACCTGCCCTAATTTATCCTTATGTGGCTCGGTGTCAAATTTTTTGTCTTAAGATACTCCTGTGCAGCGCCTTGGGACATTTTACTACGTTAAAGGCGCTATAGAAATACAAGTTGTTGTTGTTGTGGGAAGTCCACAGAGTGTTGCTGAGTTGTGTGAAAGTGCTGTACTCAAATCCACCACTGATTGCAGCTGACAACTGTTGAGGCTGCCTGCTCTAAATGGGTCGTCCTCATCCTAACTGGAATTCTGGGTCGCCTTATCTGAGGAAGGATGTTCTTGCCATGGAGGGAGTGCAGCGAAGATTCACCAGACTGATACCTGGGATGGCAGGGATGACGTATGAGGAGAGATTGGGTCGATTGGGCTTCTACTCGCTGGAGTTTCGAAGAATGAGAGGGGATCTCATTGAAACTTATAAAATTCTAACAGGACTAGACAGACTAGATGCAGGAAGGATGTTCCCGATGGCGGGGGAGTCCAGAACCAGGGGTCACAGTCTAAGGATAAGGGGTTAGCCATTTAGGACTGAGATGAGGAGGAATTTCTTCACCCAGGGAGTGGTGAACCTGTGGAATTCTCTACCACAGAAGGCAGTTGAGGCCAATTCATTAAATATATTCAAGAAGGAGTTAGATATATTTCTTAAAGCTAAAGGGATCAAGGGATATGGGGAGAAGGCAGGGACAGGGTACTGAATTTGGATGATCAGCCATGATCTCATTGAATGGCGGAGCAGGCTCGAGGGGCTGAATGGCCTACTCCTGCTCCTATCTTCTATGTTTCTATGTATTCTAATTGTACTGAGGCAGCCTCAGTTGGATCTGAAAGGGATCGCGAGTCGATGGATGCAAAGATGCAATGGGTGGGGGCTGAATATCTTGTCCTTCCCTTCTTGCTAATTGTCTTTATTTAAACAAAGATTCAAAATGCAGAGAGACTCGACCGTGGTAAATGGGAAGGGGGGACCCCAGATGCTGGGGAACGGCGTCACGGATGCCAGTGCCTCTTTGGTACCTCGCTCGACGTGGTTGAATCTAGATGATGACTGTTCCCAGGCGGTTTGACTGTAAGGAGCGTCACAACTGAATCAGATTCTGTCCGCACCTGACCGCCACATACATGCACTTTCGCAGCAAGGGGGGCACTAGATAGTCATCGGATTCCTAATCCCAAACCCAACTAAGGCTCGTTGTAGCCTCCTCCTGCACTACTGACTTACAGAGAGCTGCAACTCAATGCAGATGAGGGGAATAAAAATTCCAGTCCGACGAGGTCTCGATTTTAAAGTTCCCATCCTTGTTTTCAAATCTCGTTCCCCCCCCCCCCCCTCCCTATCTCTGTAATGTCCTCCAGCCTTGCAATACTCTGAGATCTCTGCGCTCCTCCAATTCTGGCCACTCGTGCACCCCCGATTTTAAACGCTCCACCATTGGTGGCTGTGCCTTCAGCTGCCGAGGCCCTAAGCTCTGGAATTCCCTCCCTAAACCCCTCCACCTCTCTCTCCTCCTTTTAAGACGCTTCTTAAAACCTACCTCCACCTGGCCTAACATCCCCTTCTGTGGCTCAGTGTCAAATTATGTTTGATAATCGCTCCTGTGAAGCGCCTTGGGACATTTTACTACGTTAAAGGCGCTGTGTAAATACAAATTTTTTGTGGTTGTTGAATCTTCTTGGTCTATATGACTCGGTTCCACACAGGTGGTGCAGTGTACCTACTAAACCATCAGTGAATTGGTGTTATTCCTGAATAGAAAATGTTGTATTGCAACTTTTCTCCAGCACACAGTAAATATGAAGTGGCGTTGACTGGTATTCAAGAAATTCAGGCTTGTCCCTCAAAGCCTGTATGAAGCTGCTGGCGGTGGATTGTAGACTGTTTGCGTGTGTCCGCTTCTTAATGATCCGTCAGTCACTGAGGCTCAGACTGCAGCCTTCGTTGCCGTGATTACGAGGCAGCATTTGAAGCTGTCACATTTGGTTGAAACAGCCCCAAAAAAAACCCGAAATAAAACAGCAACGCATCACTTTTCCTACATGACTTGATGCAAGTGACAGTGAAGAAATAATAAAGCATAGTAACAAGAAAAGGCCGTTCGGCCCTTCAACTTCACTCCTTCCACAGACTTTGAATTGTGGCCAACTCCAACGTCACGCGTGGCTTAGTGGGCAGCGCTCTCTCGCCTCTGAGTCAGAAGGTCGTGGAGACTTGAGACTTGAGCACAAAAATCCAGGCTGACACTCCCAGCGTCAGTGCCGAGGGAGTGCTGCACTGTCGGAGGTGCCGTCTTTCGGATGAGGCGTTACAGCAAAGAGTTGTCTGCCTGTTCTGGTGGATATCAAAGATCCCACGGCTCTACTCAGAGAAGAACAGGAAGTTCTTCCATTGTCCTGGTCAACAGTCCTTCCTCGACCAACAGCACCAAAATACCGATTAACTACTCATTCATCCCGCCGCCGCTGCTGTTTGTGGGATCTTGCTGTATTTGCCTGCATAATAGTGACTGCACTTACAAAGTAGTTCATTGTACTTGAAGCATTTTGAGATGTTCCTGAGAGATGTGATGAGGTGCTGTGTCCATCCAAGTCTATCTTGTGCAATCTAACCAGTCGAGGACTCCGCTTCACCCATTTAATCTCCGGTGGGAAAGTTCGACACGAATAGTCCTTGGTCCCCAAAGGTTATCCAGTAAAACCCCAGAACATTCATCAGTCCTCCCATCACCAGCACACGCCTTCCCCAGCGCCTGCAGTACAGACACCTCGGGCTGGATTTTGTCAATGGGGACGTGATGGAGGCGGGACTCCCACTTTTTGGGTTGTAGTCCCGCCTCCATCGACTTGTGGCCAACCCACTGTATTTTCCCTTGATTGACCTTGTTAAGCCCGCCCAGCGGGCTCAGCAGGCCAATCAAGGGTCCCTTGGATACAGGTGACGTCAGCCATTGAAATTTCATCTGTCAAGAGCTTTTGACAGATGAAATTTCAGCGTTTGACAGCTCTGTGAAGCTGTCAAACACTGACAATATAATTTCTAACGTGGGTCCCTGTACTTAGACTCAGTTAGAAATCAATCCAGCACAGAAAGCAGAGACTGCAGCTTTTGACAGCTCCGCGGCCATTCTGCTTTCTGTGCCGTGGATGTGAGGGACTCCCGACACCTTAGCCTGCAGGACAAAGTTACGGTAAGTACAAGTTCTTAAAACACTTTACACACACCAAACACACTTACCTCTGCACTCATGCACCCATCACTCACCTGCACACCGGACATCTCGACCCCTCCAAGCCCTCCAGACCGACGGTCCACCTCGCTAAATCGGCGTGGTTCGGACCTGTCGGGAAGCCCACACTTCAGGGCTAAAAATAGGGATTAGGCAAAAAACTGTCTGTTAACTACCTGTTAACAGGCAGTTTATTGGCACTAATCCCCTTCCCGTCTCGGGGAGGTGGGTCCCAGCTCAGGTCGGGTACCCGCCTCCTGTGAAACTGACATGGGGGCGGGATGGGTTCGGGACCCCCGAATCTGCTATTTTCCCACCCCACCCGCCTCCACGGGTCAACGAAAATTCTACCCCTCATGTCTGAAGGTGCATCTGATCACCTCGGCCTGTACCTGTCCCTTTGACTGGATACCTTCGTGCAAGGCAATATAACCCAATACCATCGTGTGTCTCGTTTCTTGGTATGGTATGTAGCAAGAAAACGTTTTGAGTCCATAGCTGTTCAAAATGTCAAAAGTATCAAAAAAAGGGACCTTGGCCAATCATTTCCTGCTAGTTTCTTCTGTTTTGGAGCTGGGAATTTACACACACCTGCCAATCTGTAAACTTTCCTCACAAGAACAGGAGAGATCCCCCGCCCCCCCCACCACCCCTGGTGTCCTGGGCCAATATTTATCCCTCAATCAACATCACTAAAACAGATGATCTGGTCATTATCACATTGTTGTTTGCGGGAGCTTGCTGTGCGCAAATTGGCTGCTGCGTTTCCTACATTACAGCAGTGACTACACTTCGAAAGAAGTGAGGATCGAGAAAGGCGCTATACAAATGCAAGTCTTTCTACTGGGCAATGGGTTTACCCTCTGAGCCGGTGGGGGAAGTGGGTGGGGTGGGAGAGGATGAATCGTACGTACAGTATCCGGCGTGGACAACCTATAACCCAGCTGCAGCACTCGCAATGACTTGGGCATCGTTCAGGATTGTAGCTACAATGCCGTGTAACTCCCTCCCAGCCAGCTATCGCTCCATTCTTTGATGCTCACTGCAATAGCAGAGGCATCCTGCTGCCAAGACCTTCCCCCTCCCTGGAGACGGCAGGACATTTTTGAAATCTAATCAGTTGCGTGCAAAGTGGTGTTGCTGCCCGGGTTGTATTTGTGTATCCATTTACTTGCTGAATGGAGGATTAAATGGCTTGTGGAGTGCAGTCTTGGGACGTGATCATTTTTAATCGGCCTTCCAGAGGTATCCTGATCCCTGACGAAGCCTTTCAGAGGGATCAGCTGTATAATGGACGTGATAGGAAATTAATTAGGATCGGTTAACGAAGGGGACAAATTATTACACCAATTGGATTGGAAGCGTAGATAAAAAGAACTCGATTCCTTCCAGTATCTCCTGGCGGGCAACAGCAACACTCCAGCACTTCACCCAACTGCCCGTTCACCATGAGTGAGTCTCAGCAGTGGGCAGAATATTCAACTACAGAGGGCATCACATCCACGCATGATCCTGTCCTCGCTTGACGTGTCCCGGGCGGTCTCTTCCCCCATAGCCCTGAATCTTCCTCTGCTTCAAATATTTTAAATCACTTGACCAATTTTCCCGTAAACCGATGCAATGGTGCTTGCCCTCAACCGTTTCTTAACGTAAAAAATGGGAGCAGAGGTCGGCCATTCTGGCCTGCTCACACCATTCAATCAGATCGTGGCTGATTCTTCTGACAAAGCATTCCATACTCCCAACAACTGTGCAAAGAAATTTCTCCTGAACACTCTCCCTCACTTGCATAGCACAATTTTAAATTGATGACCTCCTTGTCACTGGCTCCCCAACCAAAGGAAATGGTCTCTCGCTATTCACCATCAGGAGAGACCATTTTGAATAGAGTACTAGCAGTTTGGGCAGTGCAACAGTTGTTTAAATCTCCAGCATGTAGCTCAAATGGTCAGTATTTAAAAAAAAATCTCCATTAAATCTCCTCTTAGCCTTCTCTGCTCCTGTGGAAATAGTCCCACTATCTCAAGTCTCTCCCCATAACTACAGTTTCCCATCCCTGGCCTCATCCTGGTGAATCTACATGAGGGAGAAAGGAATAGAAGGTTATGTTGATGGTGGGAGGAGGCGCGTGTGGAGCACAAACACCGGCATGGAGCAGTTTGGTCGAGTGGCCTGTTTCTGTGCTGTACTTTCGATGTAATTCTGTGTAATCTACACTGTACGCTCTCTATGGCTTTAATGTCCTTTCTATAAGAACATAAGAATTAGGAGCAGGAGTCGGCCATTCCGCCCCTCGCGCCTGCTCCGCCATTCAATGAGATCATGGCTGATCATCGACCTCAACTCCACTTTCCCGCCCGATCCCCATATCCCTTGATTCCCCTAGAGTCCAAAAATCTGTCGATCTCAGCCTTCAATAGACTCAATGACTCAGCATCCACAGTTCTCTCGGGTAGAGAATTCCAAAGATTCACCACCCTCTGAGTGAAGAAATTCCTCCTCATCTCAGTGTTAAATGGCCGACCCCTTATCCTGAGACTGTGACCCCTGGTTCTAGACTCTCCAGCCAGGGGGAAACAACCTCTCAGCATTTACCCTGTCAATCCCTCTAAGAATTTTAGAATGGACTGCACTAACTGTGGGAGAAAGTAATAATGTTAAACCCAAATGCAATGGGACTGACTACTCCCAGGACTACACACAGCGTTGAAAGCAGGCACTCCTGTTAACTTTGAGACATTCTTAAATCCCTGCACTGAGCTTCAATGAAATGAGGCTCATCTTTTTTTTTCACGGAAAGGCTTTTTTGGGTCGGGTGCGTGCAGCTTGCGTAGTCGAATAGTGTGACTCCAGTGCACTCCCCCAGCTGTCACGCAGAGCTGGCCTTCCCGCAAAAAAGATCAACTTCAGCGAAATTCATGTTAAAAGAACGCCTGGAAGTTAGAGGCAGATTTGACTGGACTGCCTGCTCCCGACCCTGCTCCACTGGCCCCCTACAGATGCTGTGATCGCTCGGTAATAGTCATGGTTTCGGGTCGGGTCCTGCCAACTTCGATCACGAGGAGATGAATTGCGTTGTGCGAGCAAGTCTCCTGTGGCATTGCTCCTGGTGGGTCAGGCGATGGGGCGCACTGTTTGAAGATGGCAGCCGCGTTCATGCCCAGTAACGGCACAGTGCGCGATTGTGCTTCTCCGGCCAGAAAGTCTAACTGTGGCAAACCAAAGTCTCTGGCTGGAGGGAGCGGTGGCGATGCCCCTGTCCCCAGTCACCGTGTGCTTCTTGGTGCCCTGTGATTGTCGTCGAGGGATTGGGGGGAGGAACTGATCCATCATTTTGCTCACTGAAATAAAATCACTGTGCAGTGCACCTGCCACTCTGGCTCTCTGCCTTTTCAATGCTGCTACAGGTGCTTTCATCGATCGATCTCTCTCTCTCTCATATATATATATATTCATAGGGTGTGTATTTCCTATCCACAAATGTTATTTCCTATTATTTTCGGTCGCGCATCTGTCAGCTTTTCCCATGGAAACTGGTATGTTGAAATTTGGGTACGATAACATAGTGATTATGTTACTCGACTAGTAATCCAGAGGTCTGGACTAATGATCCGGAGACACGAGTTCAAATCCCACCACGGCAGCTGGGGAATTTAAATTCAGTTAATTAAATAAATCTGGAATAAAAAGCTGGTATCAGTAATGGTGACCGTGACACTACCGGATTGTTGTAAAAACCCATCTGGTTCACTCATGTCCTTTAGGGAAGGAAATCAGCCGTCCTTACCCGGTGACTCCAGACCCACAGCAATGTGGTTGATTCTTAACTGGCCCTCTGAGATGGCCGAGCGAGACACTCAAGGGGCAATTAGGGATGGGCAATAAATGCTGGCCTTGCCAGCGACGCCCACATCCCGTGAATGAATTAAAAAAAACACATGGAGGACGGTTAGAAGAGAATTGTACAGAAAAGAAAGACTTGCATTTATACAGCACCTTCCTCCATCTCATAACATAAGGAATAGGAGCAGGAATAGGCCCCTTGGCCCCTCGAGCCTGCTCCGCCATTCAATAAGATCACGGCTGATCTTGGGCTCAAAGCCACTTCCCCGCCCGCTCCCCATAACCCTTCACTCCCTTATCTTGCAAAAATCTGTCTCTCTCCACCTTAAATGTATTTAATGACCCAGCCTCCACGGCTCTCTGGGGCAGAGAATTCCACAGATTTACGACCCTCTGAGAGAAGAAATTCCTCCTCATTTCAGATCTCAGGACGTCCCAAACCGCTTTACAACCAATGAAGTATTTTCTCGATCCCAAAGGGTTGTGGATGCTGAGTCGTCGAGTATATTCAAGGCTGAGATCGATAGATTTTTGGACTCGAGGGGAATGGAGATCGGGCAGGAACGTGGAGTTGAGGTCAAAGATCAGCCATGATCTTGTTGAGTGGCGGCGCAGGCTTATGTTCTAAGTATAGTCAGTGTTATAATTTGGGAAATGCGGCAGCCAATTCGTGCACAAACAGCAATGCGATAATGACCAGATAATCTCTTTTTTATTTATTCACAGGATGTGGGCGTCACTGGCAAGGCAAGCATTTATTGCCCATGTTGAGGGATAAGTATTAGCCAGGACAGCGGGGAGAACCCCCCCTGCTCTTCTTCGAGATAGTGGCCGTGGGATCTTTTACATCCACCTGAGAGGGCAGACGGGGCCTCAGTTTAACGTCTCATCTGAAAGACGGCACCTCTGACAGTGCGGCACTCCCTCAGCACTGCACTGGGAGCGTCAGCCTAGATTTTTGTGCTCAAGTCTCTGGAGTGGGGCTTGAACCCACAACCTTCTGACTCAGAGACGAGGGTGCTGCCCACTGAGCCACGGCTGGGACCTCGGTAAAGAGCAGTCGGGGCCGGGGTTTGATTCGTAATCTGTTCCGAATTAGCTGATCTGAGTTGGGATGGCAATGGAGACCGCAGAGCTAAAACATTGAGAACAGCGACTGTGATGTCAGCTTTAGTTAGTGTCAAATGATGAGAGCAGCAATGCTAATAGCTTACATTACTGTCGTGACATTTCCGTAGTGCTGATAATATACAAGGGGACGTCTCCAAGCACATTACAGGCAAGTGGGTAGCACGTGGACGCTTAGCTAGTGAAGGGGAAGAGTTGGGAAGGGAGAAGGTCAGAAGAGATCAAAAGTACGTTTGGACGGGAGGGTCCTGAAGAGGTCGTCAAAGGCCGAGAAGGTGGTCAGGTAGAGGGGGAGGGAGTTGCAGGGGGTGGGGGCAAGGTGGCTGAAGGAGTGACCACAGGCAAGGGAGCAGAGGGAACGAGGGGCACGAAATGGTCTGCATTGGAGGACTGGAGAACCTGCACAGGGTCAAGAGGCTGGAGGTGACTATGGAAGTAGGAAGGGGCGAGGCAGCAGAGGGAGCACTGCTAGAGCTACTTGTATTGTCATTGCAACCCCAAGGAGAGACTGAAAGCACTTCCGTGTCTTCATATATTTTCTTAAATCTATTCACCGTGATTCTTGTATCTTTTGATCCATTTTTCAAAACAAAACTTCTCAAAAGGCATTCAAGGGGTATGGGGAGAGGGCGGAAATATGGTATTGAGATAGAGGATCAGCCATGATCATATTGAATGGCGGAGCAGGCTCGAATGGCCGACTCCTGCTCCTATTTTTCTACGTTCTATGTTCTCTATGTTTTCTCGCGGTCAATCACTGACTGCGTCCAGAGCAAAGGATTGTGACACAACATCACTGCAAGTATATCAGCGATAGATGTTCATATTGAAAGCCTAAGGTTCATAGTGCAGGACAGCATCAAGATCGGAGAGTAAGAGAGGAGAACTCAATGAGAAGCAACTGGGCAACACCAAGCTTGCGTTATAAGAACATAAGAATTAGGAGCAGGAGTCGGCCATTCGGCCCCTCGAGCCTGCTCCGCCATTCAATAAGATCATGGCTGATCATCGACCTCAACTCCACTCTCCCGCACTATCTCCATATCCCTTGATTCCCCTAGAGTCCAAAAATCTATCGATCTCCGCCTTGAATATACTCAACGATTCAGCATCCACAGCCCTCTGGGGTGGAGAATTCCAAAGATTCACAACCCTCTGAGTGAAGAAATTCCTCCTCATCTCAGTCTTAAATGGCCGGTCCCTTATCCTGAGACTGTGACCCCTGGTTCTCTCCAGCCAGGGGAAACAGCTTCTCAGCATCTAGGGAAGGCAAGGAGGGATTTCCGGACAATCCATTGATGATTTGACCGACCATATTATGAGAGAATTTTATATGTTTCAATGAGAGCACCTCTCATTCTTCTAAACTCCAGAGAGTATAGGCCCAATCTACTCAATCTATCCTCATGAGACAACCCTCTCATCCCAGGAATCGATCTAAAAGCCTATATGTTGGAGGCGACTGAGGGAGGTAACCAGCGTTCCAGGGATCCCGCGCAGCCGGCTTTTCAATGCAAAAACCGCACATGTGCGGTATTTTGAACGGCCTGCGCAGCTCCTCAAAGGGGCCGCACGGTGGCAAACAAAATTAGAGGGAACATTGGAGGTAACTAGTTTTTCATGAGATGTTTTAGAAAGTGAGAGTTCGAGCAGGAGACAGCGTAGTGAGTCTTGATTTTGACAGAGTGAGGATTGTGGGAGGAAGACAGTGTGTGTGGAGCTCCGGAGGAGCAAGAGAAGAAATTTCAGTGGAACAGTAGCCATAGATTATTAATGAATAGCGAGAGACAAGGTGGTTGTGATGAGCGAGAAAGTTTAGCAGTTCGCCGATAATAACTTTCAAAAGGGAATAGGATAAATACTTGGAACGACTCATCTGAAAGACGGCACCTCCGACAGTGCGGCGCTCCCTCAGTACAGCCCCTCCGACAGTGCAGCGCTCCCTCAGTACTGCCCCTCCGACAGTGCAGCGCTCCCTCAGTACTGCCCCTCCGACAGTGCAGCGTTCCCTCAGCACTGCCCCTCCGACAGTACAGCGTTCCCACAGCGCTGCCCCTCCGACAGTGCAGCGCTCCCTCAGTGCTGCCCCTCCGACAGTGCGGCGTTCCCTCAGTACTGCCCCTCCGACAGTGCAGCGTTCCCTCAGTACTGCCCCTCCGACAGTGCAGCGCTCCCTCAGTACTGCCCCTCCGACAGTGCAGCGTTCCCTCAGTGCTGCCCCTCCGACAGTGCGGCGCTCCCTCAGTACTGCCCCTCCGACAGTGCGGCGTTCCCTCAGTACTGCCCCTCCAAAGTGCAGCACTCCCTCAGTACTGCTCCCTCTGACAGTGCAGCACTCCCTCGGTACTGACCCTCCGACAGTGCAGCGCTCCCTCGGTACTGACCCTCCGACAGAGCGGCGTTCCCTCAGTACTGCCCCTCCGACAGTGCGGCGCTCCCTCAGTACTGCACTGGAGTGTCAGCCTAGACTTTTGTGCTCAAGTCTCTGATGTGGGACTTGAACCCACAACCTTCTGACTCAGAGGCAAGAAGAGAGGTTTGGTGAGAGGCTGTACGATGGCACGTGCAGAGTCGAAGGGTTTTGTGAAGTTCTGGACAATGACAGACGTTTTGTTGAAGTGTTCATGAGCAGAGCCCCAGAGCTGCATAGCTTGGGCAATGAGATATGTGGAGGAGCAGGAGTACCGAGAACTAGACTGGGGTTGTGTGTTAGGCCGGCCCATTGAGGTGATAGATAATTAGAGGAGTTAAGAGCAGTGTTCATAATTTTAGAAAGTACTGATGTAAGGACAGTGGGGAATAGTTTGAAGGGTAAGAGGTACATCGTGAACAGATCCCATTATTCATTAATGACGGGGTCCCTGTGGCACCAGTGTGCACGCGCAATCTTCCTCGACATGGAAACCAATAGCATTCAAACCTGGATAGATTTTCTAATTGATAAAGGTATTGATCAGAGCTAGCTTCATTAATCAGCTCTCGCTCCCACCGTACAGTGACAGATTGGCGAACCGCTCGCTCATTATAAATAGGAACTTCTCTCTCGGTTTCCTATACCAAATATGTGAGCTGTTTGCTGAGTGCTTTTGTTCAATATAACTAACTGAGTCTGACCTCTTGAGTCCTGGGTTCAAATCCAGCGCAGTCTAATGGAATTGAACATCTCTGCTGGCCTGTAAGGATCCTGTTTGTCAATCTCAATCTCATTCCTGGTGGACACGGAAAAATCCATAATTCATTACTTATTGGCAGAGGGGTCTCGGGAATGGCTGGTATGAAGGAGGCAGATCCCTAGTTGCGAAGGTGTTGGTGGTCCTCTGCTTGAACTGCTACAGTCCTTGTGCCGTTGGGTGTTCCCTCGCTGGTGTTAAGCAGGTGGAGGGGAGATGGACATGGGTCCAGTGGCTGGGGCACTGATCAAGCAACCTTCTCTTTCCTGGATGGTGTTGAGTTTCCTGAGTGTTGTTGTGGCTGCACCCATCCAGGTGAGCGGTGAGGATTCCCACACACTCTTGACTTGGGCCTTCTAAAAGGTGAGCCACTTGTTGCAGGGTGCCCAGCCATTGCCCTGCTCTTGTGGCCACAGTGTTGATATGGCTGGTCCAGCGCATCTTCTGGTCAATGGTGACCTCCAAGAAGTTGATAGTGGCGGGTGGGGGGGATTGGGGGCTGGGAGATTGGCCCTGGTGGTGCTGTTGAAGGGCAAGAGGAGATGGCTGGACTTTCTCTTGTTTTCAGATTGCAAATGCTACCCGTCGCTTGTCAGCCCGACTCTGGATGTTATCCAGCACTTTCCCTTGAGCTGCTGAAACACTGGAATGGTCGGCGATCAGCCCCACTCCTGACCGAGGGGCGGTCATTGATGAAAGAGCTGAAGAGTGTTGGGCTGACGATGTTACCCTGAGGAACCCCTGCAGCAATGACCTGGGGCTGTGATGATTGGCCTCCGGCAGCCTCACCCATCTTCCTCTGTGTCCGGAGTGACTCCAGCCATCGGAAGTCTTTTCCCTTTAACCATTGCTCTCTCAATGATAAACCGCATTATGTCCTCGCTCAATCTTTTCCATGTTGAAAAGGAGCACGGTTCCGTGAAGTTCCAGAATCACCTCTGCCGTTTTTTCTCTGCACCCCCCTGCAATCCTTTTGAAGTTTGAGCACATTGTCAGGATGTCCCAAAACACTTCAGAGCCGATGAATTCCATTTGAAGTGAAATCGTTGAGTGTTTAAACGGCGAGCCAAATTGTTCACAGGAAGATCCCACGAGCAGCTAATCAAGTAAATGACCAGGTAAATGTGTGTCTTTTGTCGGTGGTGTTGGTTGGCTGAGAGAAGAACGTCGGCCAGGTCACCCGGGCAACTCCCAGCTGTTCTCCAAAATGGTGCCACGGGATCTTTTACATCCACCTGAACAGGTCTCATCTGAAATACGGTACCTCGTACAGTGCAGGTCTCCGTCGCTAGTGCGCTGGAGTGTCAACCTGGATTAGGTGCTCAAATCCCCAAGTGGGGCTGGAACCCACGACCTTTTGAGGTAGAGGCGAGAGTCCCACCAACTGGGCCAAGCTGACTCCGGCCAAATGCCATTGAGGAACGTCCCACGACTTCATTGACCTCGCTCCTAACTGTTCCACTGGGATATCTTCAATGACGAGTCAGTGATCTCACTTAGACCCGCCTCCTGTTTGCTGCTTTCATCCATCAACTTTCCTTCAATTTTAACAATTAACCAAATGAGGAGATTGCATTTCTGAGCTGGAACTGGGAGACAGATCCCTATAATTAGAACGTTGCACCGCCAAAAATCCAGGCTGACCCTCCCAGTGCGGTGCTGAGGGAGTGCTGCACTGTTGGCAGTGCCGACTTTCGGATGAGACGTTAAACCAAGTCTGCCCTCTCAGGTGGACGTAAAAGATCCCATGGCATTATTCGAAGAAGAGCAGGGGAGTTCTCCCCGGTGTCCAGGGGCCAATATTTATCCCTCAATCAACATCACTAAAACAGATGATCTGGTCATTATCACATTGCTGTTTGTGGGAGCTTGCTGTGCGCAAATTGGCTGCTGCGTTTCCTACATTACAACAGTGACTACACTTCAAATAGTACTTCATTGGCTGTGAAGCGCTTTGGGACGTCTGGTGGTTGTGAGAGGCGCTATAAAAATGCAAGTCTTTCTTTCTTTTCACTGAGTGCGTTACAGAAGGTGCAAAGACTTCTCCGAGCTGCTCGGGCCAGGAGTTCCTGAAGCAGCTCCGTAACTCGCAACCTTGCCGATCGCAACTGAACATCAACTCTAGATGCGGTGAACAGAATTAAAGCTTTGCGTCGTGTTTTCAGGTCCAGCATCCTTAGAAAGAATCACTTTCTTACTCTATTGTAAAGTTCACATTCGGACTTGTGGGTATTTCATTTTTAATTCCTGGTCCTGACGACAAATGTTGATTTATTTTTTTCCCCCCTTCAGATGATGGTGAACTTACGGTAACTGGAAAGATTTCCAGTCCCCCTTCTCCTGAAGGTGCTGATTCTTGCTGGGGTACAGTTCCAGGGTTGCTTACCCACCCTCTCCCCATACTTCACCCAAGTGGCCTCTTCCCGTTTGCGAATCTATATCATGATTATCAGCAGGCTGTTCAACTACATGGGGCATCACCGCTCTCTCCAATCCGCTCCTTACCCGATATCCACACACACGCATGTGCACTTTCTGGCAGGACGGTCACTGGCTGATGATCTATGGCCGTTCCTGTGTGGCAAAATTATATTACCCGACTTAAAATTACGTGCACTCGCTGTTTTGTTGGTGAATCACAAATGATGGTTAAAAAAAAAAATCCTTCTAATTTTTTTTTAATCAAACAAAGAGGAAAATCTAACCACTCCTCCCTCCTTCAGGCGAACTGTTGAACCGAGGTTCTACCTGACTCTTCTGGAAAGGTGGTAGCGTTAGGATCGAAGGGCTTCCTTTGTCTAACCTTAACGGGCTAAAAATTGAGTCCTCACCGGGGCGCTACTTTTAAAAGTAGCGCCCCCGCGACGGAAATTGAGTGGTTGCGCCCCAAGAGGGAAGCAGGGCGCTACTGGAAGCGCCCCGCCTCCCTCTCGGGGTGCTGCGAGGGAATATTGCGGCACTATGTGCGCTGCGGCACATCGCGCCGCGGTATTGCAGGCATTCCTCTCCTTAAAGGGGAGGGGCCTTGCGCAGCGCGACCCGGGGCCCAGCTGAGCCACCAGGGATCGGGAGTGCCGGCATAAGAGCCCGGCACTCGAGAAGTGCTGGGCTCATGGAGCGCAGCCAGCACTCCGCGGGGGACGGTGGGGTGCTCAGGAGGCCGGGGCCGGGAGCGCAGGCAGGTGCTGGCAGGCGGCCAGCGACAAAAATGGCCACCCCGCACCTCGCCTTTAAATAGCGCCTCCCCGGCCGCAGGTAGGCCCCCCTGACCCCGTCCGACATAGCGTCCGGCGGTAAGTCAGGAGGCGTGAGCGGGGCGCTGCGCAAGACGATGACGTCATCGCTGGCGGCGCAACACCGTGGGGCGCTACCGGTTACCGCCGCCGCTAACCTCCCGCTGAATTTCGCGGGAGGCGTAGGCAGCTAGTTGCTTAGTGCCCTCTCGGCGCTAACGGGAGGCGCAAAGCAACCGAATTTTTCCCCCAGCCTATCTACTTTGACAATGAATTGAAGGGCGAGGATCCATTGGTGAGACGCTGGCATTGCAACCTTCTCTTGCTGAGGAAAGCAGCAGATGATTGCAGCTGCCGCAGAACGGGGGAATTGTTGGCGGGATATAGGCATCTGGAAAGTCTCTGCAGCAGCAGGGGAATAGACAGGAATACTTCTCTCAAGCCTATTCTTTTAAGGTTGAGTTGCGCTGTGTTCATGTTGAGTGTTTCCCGCCTTCACTTTTCGTCTACAAAGAGCTCAAATCTCTGTCAGAAAAGTGTTAATAATTTAAGCGTAATACAGTTCCTGACGGAGTCACTGAACAAGCAATGCGGTACCTACTCACAGTTTGATCTTAAGGAGGGTCCCTGAATGCCCCTTTACAAAGAACAATCGTTCGGGATCATTCTGGTCAAAGTTTCCACCTCCACGTGATTTTTTTGTTGTTGTTAATTTCCTTTTGGCTATTTCATGGTTTTTTTTGCGATTATGGATGAAAGGAATTCTGAAAATCTGATCTAAACATCAGATTTACACACAGCAAGTCTATCGGGAGCCAGACCGGAGAAGGAATAAATTAACAGGGGCATCTGCGCGTGGAATGTTTGACGAGCAAAGATGTGCATTTACATCGCATTGTGTCACCTCTCTCAGCACTTCACACACAATGAATTAACTCTGAAGTGCAGGGACTGTTAGATTGGCAAACGTTTTGGACACAGCAAGATCCCACAATGACTATAGCATCTTATCTCTCTCAAGATGCAGGTGCAGCAGGCGGTTAAGGAGGCAAATGGTATGTTGGCCTTCATGGCGAGAGGATTCGAGTACAGGAGCACGGATGTCTTGCTGCAGTTGTACAGGGCCTTGGTGAGACCACAGCTTGAGTATTGTGTGCAGTTTTGGTCGCCTTATCTGAGGAAGGATGTTCTTGCCATGGAGGGAGTGCAGCGAAGATTCACCAGACTGATACCTGGGATGGCAGGGATGACGTATGAAGAGAGATTGGGTCAATTAGGCTTATATTCGCTGGAGTTTAGAAGAATGAGAGGGGATCTCATTGAAACTTATAAAATTCTGACAGGACTAGACAGACTAGATGCAGGAAGGCTTTGCCCGATGGCGGGGGAGTCCAGAACCAGGGGTCACAGTCTAAGGATAAGGGGTAAGCCATTTAGGACTGAGATGAGGAGGAATTTCTTCACCCAGAGAGTGGGGAACCTGTGGAATTCTCTACCACACAAGGCAGTTGAGGCCAATTCATGAAATATATTGAAAAAGGAGTTAGATATAGTTCTTAAGGCTAAAGGGATATGGGGAGAAAGCAGGGACAGGGTAGTGAATTTGGATGATCAGCCATGATCTCCTTGAATGGCGGAGCAGGCTTGAAGGGCCAAATGGCCTACTCCTGCTCCTATCTTCTATGTTTCTATAAGATGTCTCGCACACACTGAGAGATTTTGAAGTGTGGTAACTTGTGTTGGCAATGAAGTGACGGAACAGCTAATATTTTGGGTGGTGTAGCTTGAGGGGGGAATGTTGGCCCAGACACCGGGAGAACTCCTCTACTCTTTCAATAGTGCCTTGGGATCTTTGCTGTCCACCTGAAATTGCAGACAGGGCCTCGGTTTAACATCACATCCAAAGGACGGCGCATCCACTTGCCTGAATGAGTGCAGCTCCAACAACACTCGAGAAGCTCGACACCATCCAGGACAGAGCAGCCCGCTTGATTGGCACCTCCCAAACCCGCGACCTCTTCCACCTAGAAGGACAAGGGCAGTAAGGCGCATGGGAACACCACCACCTCCAAGTTCCCCTCCAAGTCACACACCATCCTGACTTAGAAATATATCGGCCGTTCCTTCATCGTTGCTGAGTCAAAATCCTGGAACTCCCTCCCTAACAGCACTGTGGGAGCACCTTCACCACACGAACTGCAGCGGTTCAAGAAGGCGGCTCACCACCACCTTCTCAAGGAGCAATTAGGGATGGGCAATAAATGCCGGCCTTGCCAGCGATGCCCAGATCCCATAAGCGAATAAATTAAAAAAAAAAATCCAACAATGCAGCGCTCCCCTCAGTACTGGGCTGAAGTTTCAGACGAGATTATGCCCTCAAGTCTCGGATTGAGGCTTGAACCCCACGACCTTCTGCTTCAGAAATGAGGGTGCTACCAACTGAGCCAAGCTGGCCTCCCGTTCAAAGCCGCTCCGTTGATACGACCGATGGGGAGGACCTGTCTTGTGTCCCTGACGCAGCTCTGTATATTTTAATGGCGGTTATTAATTCGGAGCGAGTTGGGGACCGTCACATTGTCGCCCAGTCCAGGGGAAAAAAAAACGCACGGGAAGATCACACGGCACTATCGACACCCAAAACACCTGTGGTACGTGGCTGGGTGCAGCAGACACGTGTTGGGGGGTGATCCCACAATCCGGCACACTCTGGGAACGTGACTCAGGAAAACGCGGGGCTGCGTGGATGGGAAGTCACGGGCTGTGGACCCTAAAGCTCGCAACCTGTGTGTTCTGCTCCTCACAGAGCGCTGGATCCTGAAATCACCCGATTGTAGCTGTTTTGATACAATGCAACTGCACCCATTTAACTTTCCCCACTCTGTTTCTGTGTTCAGGTTGCTATGTGCCATACCCCTTGACGTAAGAAAACTACTAGGCACTTGGTCTAAGCGTTAAACAAAGCTTTAATCAACTGTTTTACAACATGGAGATCTAGTTGTGTCCTTCACTAGTTCCTGTTAAAGAATGTCCTGAGCAAGCTGGGCCCATGCCCGAGTAGTTATACTCTCCCTGGACAGCGCCACCCACAGGCCACTCAGTATTATTTCACAAGTCATGAATGACAAATTCATGTCACCCCTTCTCGTCTCTCTTTTATCGATACTCTTGTCTCTGTTCTACTGAATTTCCTCCTCTCTCGTTCTCTCCACATTCTTCCTCCGTGTTCTCACTGTGTTGCAATCCAGACTCATCGCACCGTCTCCTCCTTCTCATTCTTTCCGAGGATCTGAAAATTGCGGGACTCCTCCCTTTCCTTTTCAGTTTTTTTTCGGTCTTCCTTTTCCCTCCTGCGATCTCTCGGCTTCAAAAGTCTATTCGGGGAGACGCTGCCTGATCTGATTTATCTGGTCTTCTCGCTCGAGGTGTTCATCCTTGTACTCTGGGCCCACAGCCGCGCCTGCTGGGTGTCTCTGTAATGAAGGACAAGGCCGCTCCCATTCTCCCAGAGTGGAGAGTGGCGCGGCCACGGGGATGGGCAGTCTGCCCGTAATGGGTCGGGAATAGAGCGTGGCAGCGGAGACGCGTGAGGGAAGGAAACGAGAAGCAGATGAAATCTAAAATAATATACTGGGGAACGGAGATCCCTGAAGCTTGCTCGCTAATTGGCCAGTCAATTTGGCAGACTCGTTGTGTAAATCTTAATACCGTTTGTCTATCTGCACATCGTCACTGGGGGACACTGAAACTAATTGAATAGCTGTCAGGGTAAATGAAATGGCTGTGAAAAATGGTCCCAAAGTAATTCAATTGTACCCACCTTGCCTCTCCTCTTCCCTCCCACTCCCCCCAACCAGGAAAAACCCTCCTTGGAAACTGCTTTGTGGATTTTATATTCCACGGCCGTTTAATGCTTGCAATACCCTTCACAAGGCCTTCAAGAATATTGGGTATTAAACTCCTAATGATTACACCATTTAATAACACTTCATTGAGTTGCACATAATTAATATTTTTACTAAATGTCCTAATATGGCATTTCTTTCTCTGTTGAGCTGAAGTGAAGATCTGCCCCCTCGTCTTCCACCCTTCACGCATAATCTTCAGCTCATTGAAACCTCTGCCTCCCGTGTCATATCCCACACCAATTCCCCAATCCAGGGACTTGAGCACATAAAGCTAGGCTGACACTTCAGTGCAGTGCTGAGGGAGCGCCGCACTGTCGGTGGGGCAGTGTTGAGGGAGTGCCGCACTGTCGGAGGGGCAGTACTGAGGGAGCGCCGCACTGTCGGTGGAGCAGTACTGAGGGAGTGCCGCACTGTCGGTGGAGCAGTACTGAGGAAGCGCCGCACTGTCGGAGGGGCAGTACTGAGGGAGCGCCGCACTGTCGGAGGGGCAGTACTGAGGGAGCGCCGTACTGTCGGAGGGGCAGTACTGAGGGAGCGCCGCACTGTCGGAGGGGCAGTACTGAGAGAGCGCCGCACTGTCGGAGGGGCAGTACTGAGGGAGCGCCGCACTGTCGGAGGGGCAGTACTGAGGGAGCGCTGCACTGTCGGAGGGGCAGTGCTGAGGGAGCGCCGCACTGTCGGAGGGGCAGTACTGAGGGAGCGCTGCACTGTCGGAGGGGCGGTACTGAGGGAGTGCCACACTGTCTGAGGTGCCGTCTTTCGGATGAGACGTTAAACCGAGGCCCCGTCTGCCCTCTCAGGTGGACGTAAAAGATCCCACGACACTATTTCGAAGAAGAGCAGGGAGTTATCCCCGGTGTCCTGGGGCCAATATTTCTCCCTCAATCAACATCACTAAAAACAGATGATCTGGTCATTATCACATTGCTGTTTGTGGGAGCTTGCTGTGCGCAAATTGACTGCCGCGTTTCCCACATTACAACAGTGGATCCACTTCAAAAATACTTCATTGGCTGTAAAGCGCTTTGAGACATCCGGTGGTCGTGAAAGACGCTATAGAAATGCAAGTGTTTCTATTCACCCTCCTGCTCGCTGATCTGCCTTGGCTCCCGGTCCCCCAACACCCCAAGTTTAAAATTCTCATCCTCGTGTTCAAATCCCTCCGTGGCCTTCTACCCCCTCCCTATCTCTGTAACCTCCTCCAGCCCCACAACCACTCCCCGAGATTTCTGTGCTCCTCCAACTCCGGCCTCTTGCGCATCCCCCACTTCCTTCACCCCACCATTGGCGGCCGCGCCTTCAGTCGCTTCGGCATAAGCTCTGGAATTCCCTCCCTAAACCTCTCCGCCTCTTCCCTCCTGCTTTAAGACTCGCCCAAAAACCCGCCTCTATGACCAATCTCTTGGCCACTCCTCCCAATATCTCTTCCTTTGGTTCTGTGTCGATATTTTGTCTGGTTATGTTTCCGTGAAACAGCTTGGGCCATTTTTCTTATTACTTAATAAAAAATGTATCGATCTCAGTCCTGGGAGTTTCAGTTGTCCCACTGGCCTTTGGGGGACAGAATTCCAGATTTCCTCTACCCTTTGTGTGGAAAAAGTGCTTCCTGATGTCACCCCTGAATGGCCTATCTCTGAGGAGAAAAATTGGCAAAAATATAATTTTTAAGAGGAGGCCGATCGCACTGCGTTAAAGTGCCCAGGCCTTAGTGTGTTGCTGTTGGTACATTGAGGTCCAGGGACAGGACGTTGTTATGCAGGACAAGAGTTTTATCTGAGCTCAAGCTCGTTCTTGAATTCATTCCTGGGATGTGGGCGTCGCTGGCAAGGCCCAGCATTTATTGCCCACTCCCAGTCTCCCCTTGAGAAGGTGGTGATGAGCCGCCTTCTTGAACCGCTGCAGTCCGTGTGGTGAAGGTGCTCCCACAGTGCTGTTAGGGAGGGAGTTCCAGGATTTTGACCCAGCGACGATGAAGGAACGGCCGATATATTTCCAAGTCAGGATGGTGTGTGACTTGGAGGTGGTGGTGTTCCCAGGCGCCTGCTGCCCTTGTCCTTCTAGGTGGTGGAGGTCGCGGGTTTGGGAAGTGCTGCCGAAGAAGCCTTGGCGAGTTGCTGCAGTGCATCTTGTAGATGGTACACACTGCAGCCACGGTACGCCGGTGGTGGAGGGAGTGAATGCTGTTTGCTAACCAGTTGCAGTGTCTTCACATTATTAGACTAACGTACATGTGTCGCTTGCTCGCGTTGGCAGAAGTTGCAATGTAGGCACAGAATATCGGATGTGGAGATCTCACCCTCACTGTGGTTGGCAGGACCAGGTGCCAGCTGCCTGATTTCCTCATTAGCTGAGATTGCCGGGCACCTGTCTGAATAATGCTCCATGCAAAACCTAGCTTACATATGGTGCATCTTTTAAATTCATTTAGTGCGGAACGATTGATGTGTTTAAGTGATTGCACAGTGCGGAGAATCCCATGAGGAGAATGGGAATGGTGCACATTAGAATGTTTAACTCACGCGCAATTAGGTCGAGCGTTACAGGGACTAGCTCCGCAAAGGAAGCTAATTGGTCAGATAACAGCCAGAAAGGTTGAGGTGAACAAATCCTCATTCCTCTTGTGCTCGGAGAGTGTTCCTCAAAAGAATATTGATGAAGATGAAAGGCTTCATCAGTCAGTTCTTTTTCCTTCCATCCGCTCATGAAGATGATTCATGTTGGGGTCTGGCTGGTTTCCAAATGTGTGGGGGGGACTCCCTGTGAATATTGGCACACTCCCAGGGACCCCCTGTGACTATTGGTACAGTCCAGGAGACACCCCCCCCTGTGACTATTGGTACAGTCCAGGAGCCCCCCCCCCCCCCCCCCCCCCCCCTGTGACTATTGGTACAGTCCAGGAGACCTCCCCTGTGAATATTAGCACACTCCCAGGGTACCCCGCTGTGATGATTGGTACAGTCCAGGAGACCCCCTGTGATGATTGGTACAGTCCAGGAGACCCCCTGTGAATATTGGTCATGATGCGGAGATGCCGGCGTTGGACTGGGGTGGACAAAAATGAGAAGTCGCACAACACCAGGTTATAGTCCAACAGATTTATTTAAAATTACAAGCTTTCGGAGCTGTCGCCCCTTCGTCAGTAACTTTGCCTGACGAAGGGGCGACAGCTCCGAAAGCTTGTAATTTTAAATAAATCTGTTGGACTATAACCTGGTGTTGTGCGACTTCTCATTTTTGTGAATATTGGTACAGTCCTGGGCAATGTTCCCCCTAATTTTTTTTGGGGGTGCGCGGCCCCTTTAAGGGTCTGCGCGGTCCATTCATATTGGAAAAAGCCGGCTCTGGGCTGCGCAGGACCAGCACAAGCCGCGCGGCCGCACAGCTTAGAGGGAGTGATGCTCCTGGGGAACCCGCTGTGAATATTGGTGCACTCCTGGGGAACCCCCTGTGAATATTGATACACTCCTGGGGAAATCCCTGTGAATACAGACACAATTTCCGGGAACTTCCAGTGAATACTGACACCCTTCCAGGGAAACTCCACAGTCCCTATTATATTCCGGGGAACCCCCCGTGAATACAGACACAGTCCTATGGGGGACAGCACTACTGGGGCAAAAGACCTTTTTTTTTGGAATGCAGCAACAGAAATAATATGCCTGTGAGTCAACGTAGAGAAATCTGACAACAGATTGATGGGAATGCACTGTCCCTGTGGAGCCCCCAGTATTTGGGACGCAGTTTGAATCCCTGTGATGGGCTACGGTTTCTACATGCACCATCAACCCTTTCGGTGCCTTATTCACACGGCCATTGCGTGTCCCGTCTTGTCACTCGGACTTTGTGACGTGTCTTGTGAAGATTTTCTTGCTGTGTCCACTTGAGCTGTGAAGAGCATCGAGCAAGGGCAATTGCAGATTCTGTCCACGCTTCTGTGTGTCTGGTGAGAGCTTGCTGTGCTGAGTAACTCCAGGGTGGTGTACAGATCCGTCACTGCTGGTGGGAGTAGTTGGAGGGAAGGAATCGAGGCGATGGCACAATATTAATGGGCATTGGTTTAGAGTGCAATTTTTTTCCTGTTCTGTATTTCTATCAATTGACTGAACAAACCCACTGACGTCGATTTATATTCAAATATTGACCAGCTACAAGATCAAAATTAGATTAGACATAAAGTACGGCACTTTATATTGCAGTTGGACACTTCATTCTAATCAATTGTAGAATTTTCTAATAAAGTATTAGAATGTGTCGCTGTAAATGGGAGTTGAACAGCTTACCAGCTGCTACTATGGGACCGAAAGAGGACACAGTCTCTCTCTAAAGAGTGTAAATTTTGATCCAAGCCTATAAACTCTCCCACATTCAGTTTGTGTGGGAAATCTCCATATCTCCTGCCCCGTCTAAGGACCCTGATCTCCCACTTATATAGACCGTCCTGGGAATTCCCCCCATAGAGTCATAACGGCACAGAAGGAGGCCATTCGGCCCATCGAGTCCGTGCCGGCTCTCTGTAGAACAATCCAGTCAGTCCCATTCCCCCCGCTCTATCCCCGTAGCCTGCAAGTTTATTTCACTCAAGTGCCTATCCAGTCTCCCCTTGAAAACATTGAGTGTCTCCGCTTCCACCACTTCCGTCGGCAGCGAGTTCCAGGTCCTCACCACTCGCTGCGTAAAAAAGTTTTTCCTCACATCCCCCCTGTATCTCTTGCCCGAAACCTTAAATCTGTGTCCCCTAGTCCTTGTACCATCAACTAGTGGGAACAGCCTTTACCCATCTAGCCTATCCAAACCCGTCATAATCTTGTACACCTCTATCAAATCACCCCGCAACCTCCTTTGCTCTAATGAAAACAAATCCAGCTTCTCCAACCTGTCCTTGTAGCTAAGATCCCCCATCCCCGGAACCATTCTGGTAAATCTCCTCTGCACCCTCTCGAGGGCCTTCACATCCTTCCTAAAGTGTGGGGACCAGAACTGGAGATGCTATGGAGGTGAGGGTATCCCATCGTCCATAGCAGCACTCTATGAAGAGAGTTACAGCCTTTGATAGAGGGCTTTCACCACTGCTGTAAATGATGGGACAGCCTCACCTCCATTGCAGCTGCTTGTTCTCCAGAAACACAAAATGACCAGAGGAGACACTTGCAAGTCCAGGCAGAGAGAGAGAGAAATGAGAGGTTCTTGCGCCGGATCGCTTAACCACGCGAGAGCTGCAGGATAACCCACGTGTGTGAGAACCAGGTTCCACGTGTCTGTGATGTTTCCTGTGGTTGCAGAGCCATCCAGTGCCCACTGTCAAAAGGTCAGCGTGAAGAAATGGCGCATGGCAAGATACAGAGGGTGGACATTGCCTGTGGGCCTGTACCCTGGAACGGGTCCAGGCCTTTGAGAGCGGAGGAAGGAAAGATCTGAGTCTGAATCGAGTGTCAGCTGTGGCTCAGTGGGTAGCACACTCACCTCTGAGTCAGAAGGTCGTGGGTTCAGGTCCCGCTCCAGGGACTTGAGCACAAAAATCTAGGCTGACACTCCAGTGCAGTGCTGAGGGAGCGCAGCACTGTCAGAGGTGCCGTCTTTCAGATGAGACGTTAAACCGAGGCCCCGTCTGCTCTCTCGGGTGGATGTAAAAGATCCCACGGCACTATTTCGAAGAAGAGCAGGGGAGTTCTCCCCGGTGTCCTGGGCCAATATTTATCCCTCAACCAACATAACAAAAACAGATTATCCGGACATTATCACATTGCTGTTTGTGGGAGCTTGCTGTGCACACAATTGACTGCCGCGTTTCCCACATTACGACAGTGACTACACTTCAAAAAGTACTTCATTGACTGTAAAGCGCTTTGGGACGTCCGGTGGTCGTGAAAGGCGCTATAGAAATGCAAGTCTTTCTTTGAATCGGTGTGCAATGCAGGCTGTTAACAACGTGATTTATGATATTTTCTGCATATCTACTGTAGTTTGCTAATTGTGCAGAGAAGGGTCATCAATAACCCACATTATCGTGGCATAAAGGTTATATTTGGATGATGGATTGTACGTGCACATGCAAATTATTAATGATTGTATCAGGCAACGGCCTTGGGGCATATCTGAAACAATCTCGGCCTGCATGCAAAGAAGCACATGGTCTGAATCTAACTTTAAAGTTTAATTATATACAGGGTGCAGTGTTAAAGGCCATTCAGGCTTGATAACATCAAGGCCATAATGAATGATCTAGTTGGTTCTGGAAGGTGAGACTCGCTGCTAATTAAAGAGGGAGATAGCCGCCCTGACCTTTAAGTGACTCGAGGTTCCCTCGCCCAGCATTGAACCTGTTTGATTATTCATTGTCACCTTTTATAAGAACTTAAGAATTAGGAGCAGGAGTTGGCCATTCGGCCCCTCGAGCCTGCTCCGCCATTCAGTGAGATCACGGCTGATCTTTGACCTCAACTCCACCTTCCCGCCCGATCTCCATATCCCTTGATTCCCCGAGAATACAAAAATCTATCGATCTCAGCCTTGAATATACTCAAAGACTCAGCATCCACAGCCCTCTGTGGGCAGAGAATTCCAAAGATTCACAACCCTCTGAGTGAAGAAATTCTTCCTCATCTCTGTCTTAAATGGCCGACCCCTTATCCTGAGACTGTGACCCCTGGTTCTAGACTCTCCAGCCTGGGGAAGCAGCCTCTCAGCATCTACCCTGTCAATCCCCCTCAGAATCTTACATGTTTCAATGAGATCACCTCTCATTCTTCTAAACTCCAGAGTGTACAGGCCCAATCTATTCAATCTCTCATCCCAGGAATCAATCCAGTGAACCTTCGTTGTAGAAAAAAAATAGGAGCAGGAGTAGGCCATTCGTCCCTTCGAGCCTGCTCCGCCATTCAATATGATCATGGCTGATCCTCTATCTCAATACCATATTCCCACTCTCACCCCATACCCCTTGACGCCTTTTGTGTCTAGAAATCTATCTATCTCCTTCTTAAATATATTCAGTGACTTGGCCTCCACAGCCTTCTGTGGTAGAGAATTCCACAGGTTCACCACCCTCTGAGTGAAGAAATTTTGCAGGAGAAATCTTCTGGTCAAATTGGTGATCACGCTCCAACCTCTAGCCTCCAACTTCTCTCCCTCACTCCAGTTCGTATGTCAAGGGAATGTGCTGGCATTTTCCCCTTTCGTCCCTGGTGAATTCTAAATGCGCCACCTTCCTGCACACTCTCTTCCCACCACCGTGCACCGTGTTGTACTTTGACAGCCTGTAGCAGGGAGGCTGAGATGGTGGAGGAGCTCTGGGGTCCTGGGGGGGATGGGGGAATGAGTTTCAGTTGGGGGATGGTGCGATGAGTCTGGATTTCACCACAAGTGAGGTGCAGCGAGAAAGAAAAGACTTGCATTTCTATAGCGCCTTTCACGACCACCGGACGTCCCAAAGCGCTTTACAGCCAATGAAGTACTTTTTGAAGTGTGGTCACTGTTGTAATGTGGGAAACGCAGCAGCCAATTTGAGCACAGCAAGCTCCCACAAACAAGCAATGTGATAATGACCGGATAATCTGTTCTTAGTGATGTTGACTGAGGGATAAATATTGGCCCCAGGACACCGGGGAGAACGCCTCTGCTCTTCTTCGAAATAGTGCCACGGGATCTTTTATATCCACCTGAGAGAGCAGACGGGGCCTCGGTTTAACGTCACATCCGTAGGACTGGTGCTTCTCAGCTTAGGGGGAACAAGAGGAACATTCAACAGATGATAGCTGTGTTGATAAAGCAGAGCAATGTAACATTGGAGAGAGAGGCTGGAGGTGAGGGGGATCATCTATCACATCACAAACATTTTCTTGCCCACAGGAATGTGAGACAGGTGATCTGAAATTGTTTGGTGATGTGTTTTGGAAACCCATCTCTAGACTTGAAAGTTTCCTGAGTACTGCACAGATAGAGCTTCTGTGGCTCGATAAGCAGCTCGATAAGCAGCTCGCAAACTCTCCCTGAAACAACCCACTTGCCTAAGGCCAGAGGCATAGGTTGGCAGAGCCAAGGCTTTGGGACAACTCCCATCCCATCCCGCCCCACACACATGTGCTTCAAGGGGGTATTGCTGGAGTGCAAACGTTTAAAATTCTCAGACGGCTTGACAGGGTAGATGCTGAGAGGTTGTTTCCCCTGGTTGGAGAGTCTAGAACCTAAGGGTCCTAGTCTCAGGATAAGGGATCGGCCATTTAGGACTGAGATGAGGAGAAATTTCTTCACTCAGAGGGTGGTGAATCTTTGTAATTCTCTACGTCAGAGATGCTGAGTCGTTGAGTATATTCAAGGCTGAGATCGATAGATTTTTGGACTCTAGGGGAATCAAGGGATATGGGGATCGGGCAGGAAAGTGGAGTTGAGGTCGATGATCAGCCACGATCTTATTGAATGGCGGAGCAGGCTCGAGGGGCCGTATGGCCGACTCCTGCTCCAAGTTCTTAGGTAATCTACCTCTCTGCATCTCCCCTCCACACAAGTAGGATTGTCACTGTTTCACACAGTAACAAACCAACGTCCCTCTCTATTTGGACTCTGCCTGGTGCTGTACAGTGGCGAGTTGTCGGTGCTGTAGTTGTGTCGATTCTCTGTCTGTCTTGTCTATGTTGTTAAGAGTCTCGGGGTTGTTAACGCTCTCCCGATGTTGCGCAGAGATACGGCGGAGAGGATCGAAGGACGCGCCCAGCAAGCCGCTGCCCCTGTACGACACTCCCTACGAACCCACGGAGAACGGCGGCGACTCCGAGGCCGAGAAGCTGGTCTCCCACCGACCCCGCGAGAGTCGCCTCCCAGAGGACGACGAGCGGCCCCCGGGCGAATACGACCAGCCCTGGGAATGGAAGAAGGATCGCATCTCCAAGGCGTTTGCAGGTAAATTGTCGTGCTGTTTCCTATTAAGCGCCGAGGCGTGAATTAACCTTTTTATTTCTCTTTCTCACCGGGTTTCTCCCCCTCCTCTCCTCTTCTGAAG
>CM059443.1:64212726-64277726 GCA_030390025.1 Squalus acanthias | reverse complement strand
TTGAACCCACGACCTTCTGACTCAGAGGCGAGCGTGTAGCCAGGTGAGCCAAACTGGCGCACCAGGTCTAGTTAGACTGTAGAGAATTGCTGGAGTAAGACTGGGCCATAGTGAAGACATGAAGAATCCACTGACACTTTCTGTGACATCCCAACAGTGCAGAGGGGTCCAATTCAAGAGCCGGGGAGGGCCAGCTTCAGGCAAAGAATGGTCAACCTTTGGCCGTAGGCTGACAGAAGTGGCCAGGGGCCTCTCTCACTCTCCCTGCATCACCCCCTGCCTGGGAAACATCATCACCATGAACAGCAACAGCTTAACGAGCCTCTGCTTTGCATGAATTTTATTTAAAGTAGGTCCCGTTTCCAAAAAGATAACACAAATTTGTTGGATCATTGGCACTAGAATTGTCGAATTCTTTAGCTGCTTGATAGGCTCATTAAACCCTCTACGTCTTCTGTCTCCTTCCCCCTCCCCCACTGGAGTCACTGTTTAAACAGTGTTACTGTCAGCGGTACCATATTAAGGTGCAGTGTTGTGTTTGCTTGGCACTGGTACAGACGCAGTAACGCACAGGGTTAGCAGCGTAATGACCCCCTGGTATTTGCCCAGTGTCGAAGCTCTCCCGCTGTACCCAGACTCCGACTTGGGAGCTAGGTTGAGATTTGGGTCAGCCATTTGGATCCCACAAGTAACCCAGTTGTCTTTGCCTGGGAGGTACTGCGTTACAGTGTCAGCCGTGGCTCAGTGGCTAGCTCTCTCTCTCTCGCCTCTGAGTCAGAAGGTCATGGGTTCGAGTCCCACTCCGGAAACTTGAGTACAAAAATCTAGGCCGGCATTCAACAACAACAACTTGTATTTCTATAGCGCCTTTAACGTAGTAAAATGTCCCAATGCGATTCACGGGAGTATTTTAAGACAATTAATTTGACACCGAGCCACATAAGGATAAATTAGGGCAGGTGACCAAAAGCTTGGTCAAAGAGGTAGGTTTTAAGGAGCGTCTTAAAGGAGGAGAGAGAGGTGGAGAGGCGGAGAGGTTTAGGGAGGGAATTCCAGAGCTTAGGGCCGAGGTAACAGAAGGCACGGCCACCAATGGTTGAGCGATTATAATCAGGGGTGCTCAAGAATTAGAGGAGCGCAGATATCTCTGGGGGTGGAGGCGATTACAGAGATAAGGAGGGGCGAGGCCATGGAGAGATTTGAAAACAAGGATGAGAATTTTGAAATCAAGGCGCTGCTTAACCGGGAGCCAATGTAGGTCAGCGAGCACAGGGGGTGATGGGCGAACGGGACTTGGTGCGAGTTAGGACACGGGCAGCCGAGTTTTGGATGACCTCAAGTTTACGTAGGGTGGAATGTGGGAGGCCGGCCAGGAGTGCGTTGAAATAGCCAAGTCTGGAGGTAACAAAGGCACGGATGAGGGTTTCAGCAGCGGATGAGCAGTGCAGTGCTGAGGGAGTTCTGCACTGTTGGAGGTGCCGTCTTTCGGATGAGACGTTAAACCGAGGCCCCGTCTGCTCTCTCAGGTGGATGTAAAAGATCCCACGGCCACTATTTCGAAGAACAGCAGGGGAGCTGAGTGTGGTATTGAGCTAAACTGATCAGGAGAGTCAATTCCCTGTCAGTTCTCTATTCAGTGACCCCCCCCAGCTGTAAAGTATCTGTGTGGTTGGTGGCTGAGGACGGGATTGGGCATGTCTGTGATGGCTTCAGCTTGGATGAAGTGTGCGAGATTGCTGGTGGAACAGGCTTGAGGGGCTGAATGGCCTGCTCCTGAGCTCAATCGGAAGCAGAGTCTTCAGGAGAGGAGATGAATGGGGCGCCTTTCACGACCACCGGACGTCTCAAAGCGCTTTACAGCCAATGAAGTACTTTTTGAAGTGGAGTCACTGTTGCCATAGAGGGAGTGCAGCGAAGTTTCACCAGACTGATTCCTGGGATGGCAGGACTGTCGTATGAGGAGAGATTGGGTCGACTAGGCCTGTATTCACTAGAGTTTAGAAGAATGAGAGGGGATCTCATTGAAACGTATAAAATTCTGACAGGGCTAGACAGACTGGATGCAGGGAGGATGTTTCCCCTGGCTGGGGGGTCCAGAACGAGGGGTCACAGTCTCAGGATACGGGGTAGGACATTTAGGACTGCGATGAGGAGAAATTTCTTCACTCGGAGGGTGGTGAACCTGTGGAATTCTCTACCACTAAAGGCTGTGGAGGCCAAGTCACTGAATATATTTAAGAAGGAGATAGATAGATTTCTAGACACAAAAGGCATCAAGGGGTATGGGGAGAGAGCGGGAATATGGTATTGAGATAGAGGATCAGCCATGATCATATTGAATGGCGGAGCAGGCTCGAAGGGCCGAATGGCCGACTCCTGCTCCTATTTTTCTATGTTCTATGTAATGTGGGAAACGCGGCAGCCAATTTGCGCACAGCAAGCTCCCACAAACAGCAATGTGATAATGACCAGATCATCTGTTTTTTTTTGTTATGTTGGTTGAGGGATAAATATTGGCCCCAGGACACCGGGGAGAACTCCCCTGCTCCTCTTCAAAATAGTGCCGCGGGATCTTTTACCTGAGAGAGCAGACGGGGCCTCGGTTTAACGGCACCTCCGACAGTGCAGCACTCCCTCAGTACTGCCCCTCCGACAGTGCAGCACTCCCTCAGTACTGCCCCTCCGACAGTGCGGCGCTCCCTCAGTACTGCCCCTCCGACAGTGCGGCGCTCCCTCAGTACTGCCCCTCCGACAGTGCAGCGCTCCCTCAGTACTGCCCCTCCGACAGTGCAGCGCTCCCTCAGTACTGCCCCTCCGACAGTGCGGCGCTCCCTCAGTACTGCCCCTCCGACAGTGCAGCGCTCCCTCAGTACTGACCCTCCGACAGTGCAGCACTCCCTCAGTACTGCCCCTCCGACAGTGCAGCACTCCCTCAGTACTGCCCCTCCGACAGTGCAGCGCTCCCTCAGTACTGCCCCTCCGACAGTGCAGCACAGTGAGGGGAAATGTTGAAACCCATTTGATAAAAACTTGGTGGGCGAGTCCGCCTCCCATGGCGATGTACCGGGGAGTCTCCACCAAGTGTGGTCTTCAGGTGAAGCAGGCCGGGGGGGGGGGGGCGGAATAATTGGACCAGGGCGATCTGATGTAATTTAATCCCGATTTTGCATTCTGTCCTTTTTGATTTGACGTTAGCGATAATATATAAAAATTCTGTGCCCAATTCTTGTCAACTTTTCCCCATTTTAAATGCCAGTGCCCACGTTTTGGGGGAGGGGGGGGAGGCTGTAATTACAGTGTGACGGGGGCGGCCTCCATTGTAAATGTGATCACAGTCATTTATGTTGGAAGATGTTGATATGGTGTGGGCGCAGATGCATGAATTTTAATATAATATGTATCATTGTTGTGCAATGGAAAGCGCTGACTTGTCCCAGGGAGACACCGTTTTAACCACATGCACTATTTCGGTAGAAAGCACCTTGCACACAATACAGGTAGGTGTACTTCACGTGTACATTTACTGAACAAACATCTACCACTCTTCAGTAACCAAGGAAGGAAAGCACTCGCAATCAAAACACACTCTGCTCTTACCATTTCACCAACAAACGCACAAAGCGCTTAAAGTTTGCAGGCAGATTTATGAGAATGGTTCCAGGGATGAGGGGCGGCTTCAGTTATGTGGATAGACTGGAGAAGCTGGGGTTGTTCTCCTTGGAGCAGAGAAGTTTGAGAGGAGATCTGATCGAGGTGTTCAAAATCACGAGGGGTCTAGATAGAGAGAAACTGTTCCCATTGGAGGAAGGGTCGAGAACCAGAGGTCACAGATTTAAGGTGATTGGCAGAAGAACCAAAGGCGACATGAGGAAAAACTTTTTTACGCAGCGAGTGGTGAGGATCTGGAATGCACTGCCTGAGGGTGGTGGAGGCAGACCCAATCGTGGCTTTCAAAAGGGAGTTGGATAAGTACCTGAAGGAAAGAAATTTGCAGGGCTACGGGGAAAGGGCGGGGGGAGTGGGACTAGCTGAAGTGCTCTTGCAGAGAGCCGGCACGGGCTCGACGGGCTGAATGGCCTCCTTCTGTGCTGTAACCGTTCTATGATTCTATACCGCGGGCAAATACGAGTATGGAGATCACCGGCCCAATGACGGTGTCTATTACTCATTTTTTTAAATTTACTAATCGGAAATGCAATTGGCCACATCTGGATTCCCAATTGGCCACATGTGATGAGTGGCAACGTATTGGTCAGCACTGGGATAGGTGGACCAAAGTGCCCGTCACTGATAGATCTCCATTCGTGGCTTGGGCCGTAGTGTTGGTTGCTGGACTGTATCTGAGGCGAGGTAACGCAGTCCGCTCCCAACTCAACCATTCCACGTCCCTTCCCTTCAAACTCCAGCATCACTCACTATCCTCACATCTGCAGGGGCGCCCGGGGACGGGGCAACGGAGTTTTCCCTCTTGTCGCTGCGTAACTTGGGTCCTGGGGGATATCTGCCGTTCCATTAATCAAGTTCGGGGTCGCAGACAGGCAAGGAATAGACGAATCTTCGTTTAACCAGGGGGGCGTGAGATTCTCCGAAGACTATCGAGTTATTTTTCTACTCTTTTGCGCATCTATTCCGACAAACTGTTTATCCTGAAAGATTTGGTGTCATTCATACAGTTTGGAGCTATTAACCTCCTCCCGTGTTGTACAGTATGAACTGATGGTTGCGATCTCACCGAGCCTAGCCTTCAAATTTCTAAACCGGTTTGAAGATTTTTCCTGGAACCATCAGTTGCTGTTTCGTGTGACAGGAAAAGCTTCTAATGGGATGTCTAGTTTGGCTCTCCATTCGATGACCTCCTGAGATGCCGAGTGGAGAAATGAGGTGCCTCCTGCAACAGATCTCAGTGGGCAGGTTGATGCGAGTGTTCCATGGTCTGGGACTCCTGGCCACAGTCTCACTTCGGGCCGTCCCTCACCTTCCACTTGTGCAGCAGGAGCCGCACCGTCTGTGCCCTGAGCGGATTGGGTTGAGCGCCGTCCACTGTCTGCGAGGGAGGCCGAAGCCGGGGACCTCTGCCTGTTGGGTCAGTGATGAGGTGTTGGTCCTTTATGTTGCGTGCGTCCCACAATTCCCTCCATCTGGATAGCGTGCCGATACCAGCTGCGTGAATATTGGCCGCAGTTTCCCAGAACGGCTGGCGTGATTTTAAGCGCTTTCGTGGTGTGTTTTTCGAGTCTTCGTCAACGGGAAGGTCGATGTTGCTCATGATTTTTTCCCATCTCACGGAGCACGATGAGGTCACGGGGAATGGCAGGCGGGGCAATGTGGGGCAGCACCGGGAGCCGCTCAGTTGGAGTGGACTCGAGCGTCCCATCGGTGAAGACTATTCAGCATCTTCAGTGGGGTTTTGTTACCCTCCTCCTTCCCCCTGTCAGTCCCCCCCCTGGAGACACCGGCCCTTGCCAGTGTTTCATGGGGACGTTATTCATGTCACAGCTGAGGCGGTGCGCCTCCGAGAGTCACCCAGACAAGGGCAGTCCTGGGGCTCGATCCCATGGTCTGTGCTGAGTTAGTTGGTCTCCATGAGGACCCTACATCTAGCCTTGGCATCCCCGGGCTAAGGAGCGAGAGAGGGGAAACCGGCCAGATATCTCCTTCCTAATGGTTGCCCAGCAACCACCCCTTCCCTCCTCCCCCCCGGCTAAAAAGTGCCGACGTGTGCTGCACTCCATGGCCGAATAGCCTGCTGATATTCACTGTCTAGGTTCCCACATGAAGTGCGGCTGCTTGTGGGGAGTGAGGTACTGGAGCGTACCCAGTGCCTGTGGAACCCCCGACCCGCCCCCCACCTCCCCCACAACTTCCCCAGCAAGTCTCTGTGCCTTTAGGAGAGGAGGGGGCACAAAATTAGAGAGAAATGAGAGTCTTGCAGCCGCTGGTTCCAGTATTTCTACCTGGAGCTCTTGGGATCTTGAATTATTGAAGACACAAAGCAGTGTTTCAACTCCCTCCATATATTAATCATTGTCTGGAATCCGTGTAGAACTCTTAAGTATAAAATATGTCATTGAGAGTTTGAGAAATGCTTGTGCATTTACAGATTGACAAATCATCGCATTCCGACTCGCACGATTAAAGCCCGTTCCCTGTAATGGGGAAACAGATCAGAAGTGTGGGCACTGCTCAGTTAGAAGTCTGATTCCTTTCATTCCCAGAAATTGCGCCTCACTAGGATTCCAGGCACCATTAATCACTGGGAAAGTCACATTGTGCGACGTGGCTCAGTGGGCAGCGCTCCCGCCTCGGCGTCAGAAGGTCGTGGGTTCAAGTCCCAGAGACATGAGCACATAATCCAGGCCGGCCGCTGCCCAGTGCCAGTGCTGAGGGAGCGCCGCACTGTCGGAGGGTCAGTACTGAGGGAGCTCCGCACTGTCGGAGGGGGCAGTACTGAGGGAGTGCTGCGCTGCATTGTCGGCAGTGCCGTTAAACCCCCAGGGCCCCGTCTGCCTGTTAATTCCTGTAGCACTCTTTGAAAAAAGAGCAGCGATTCTAACCCGGTGTCTTGGCCAGCATTCCTCCCTCAACCAACACCACCAGAAAACAGATTAACTGGTCGCCGCTGTTTGTGGGATCGTGCTGTGCAAAAGAAAATACCACACAATCTCCCTACTAAAAACTCAGTCTTTGTATGTTAGTGCTTTGGCAGGAGTGAGAGATGTGATGAGGCAGAGGTCCCAAACCTTGTTGGGGAGGGGAGAGGGGAGAAATTAGGTCACGGTGGTGGGGGGAAGGGCGGGGGGCACAGGGCCACACTGGTTTTGCCCCTCACATCCCGAGATTTACCTAATACCAAATTACCATTGAGCAATGTGCTCACGACACGGCAGCACCCCCTAGCTCCTGCGCGCTATATAACACTGCAGAGTGCTGGGACAGGCACTGACAGACGAGGGCACTGGAGAGGTAAGCATCGCTGCCCAGTTTCCGAAATCCCTGTTGCTCGCTGACCGACATTGGCTCCCGGTCCGGCAATGCCTCGAATTTAAAATTCCCATCCTTGTGTACAAATCCCTCCAGCGGCCTCGCCCCCCTCCTCCCTATCGCTGTAACCTCCTCCAGCCCCACAAGCCTTCACGATCTCGGCGCTGCTCCAATTCTGCCCTCTTGCGCATCTCCATCGCTCCACCATTGGCGGCCGTGCCTTCAGCTGCCTGGGCCCTAAGCTCTGGAATCCCCTCCCTAAACCTCTCCGCCTCTCTCTCTCCTCCTTTAAGACGTTCCTTAACATCTACCTCACCGGTCCTAATATCTCCTTATGTGGCTCGGTGTCAAATTTTGTTTGATAACACTTCTGTGAAGCGCCTTGGGACGTTTTACTACGTTAAAGGCGCTGTATAAATACAAGCTGTTGTCGTCTGCAGTAGTTGTAGGCTTTGGTTGGGTGACGATTCTCCTCTGCCTCTCTCTCTCAGCGCGTCTGACTGTGACTGAGGTGTTTGTCCAGGACCGTGGGACTAATAGCAGGAATGCAGCACCTTGGTCCTGTTTGATGTTCCAGAGTTGAGTCCATGGGTGTTTATTCCCCTTGATCACTTAATTCCCATTTTCCTTGGATTGAACATTGCTCCTCTTTGAGTCTCTTGCTGTTTCCCTTGAAGGTCGCCTGCACTTCCACTCCTCCTCGGCCGACCTCCTTTGTCTCGTTCGCTCTGTCTCTCTGTCTCCGTGTCATGGATTTTGTTCACTGTGTGACTTTAAGTGCAAGACTTTGACGAGGGAAGGGGGAAGTTATTGGTTTTGGCCGTAGGTTATGCTCCAGTGCACTGCCGACGACGGAGCTTCACTCACTGTCCTTGGCTTTGACAATAGACGCAGAGTTTGCTTGAAGGAGCCTGCGTAATAACGCCAGTCATTCGCTTCACAAACTGCGGTTGGGACACAGCTGCAGTGTTAATGTTTTATTGGGTGAATATCTCTGCCACGACTGAAGCATTTTTCTGCAGCTGCTCCCGTTCTGGCAAGATCTGGTTCTGGTTTAACTCCCCCTCTCCTCAAGGTGCTGGTTCTGCCTGTGGGGTCCACCTCCCTGAGCACCCTCCGTTTCCAGGTGCCCGTTCTTTGGGTGCGTCCCTCGGCAGCCAGTGTCGGCAGGCTATTTGACCAGGAGGTGCACCACAGGCCAATCCTTTCTTAACCAATCAGGTGAATGTGCAAACAGCACAAAGCGCTGGCTGGGGATGAGGAGTTGGAGGCCCTGGCTGGCGATGAGGAGTTGGAGGCCCTGGCTGGCGATGAGGAGTTGGAGGCCCTGGATAGCGATGAGGAGTTGGAGGCAGTGGCTGGGGATGAGGATTTGGGGGCAGTGGCTGGCGATGAGGAGTTGGAGGCCCTGGCTGGGGATGAGGAGTTGGAGGCAGTGGCTGGGGATGAGGAGTTGGAGGCAGTGGCTGGGGATGAGGAGTTGGAGGCAGTGGCTGGGGATGAGGAGTTGGAGGCCCTGGATAGCGATGAGGAGTTGGAGGCCCTGGATAGCGATGAGGAGTTGGAGGCAGTGGCTGGGGATGAGGAGTTGGAGGCCCTGGCTGGGGATGAGGAGTTGGAGGCCCTGGCTGGGGATGAGGAGTTGGAGGCAGTGGCTGGGGATGAGGAGTTAGAGGCAATGGCTGGCGATGAGGAGTTGGAGGCAGTGGCTGGAGATGAAGAGTTGGAGGCCCTGGATAGCGATGAGGAGTTGGAGGCAGTGGCTGGCGATGAGGAGTTGGAGGGACTGGCTAGCGATGAGGAGTTGGAGGGACTGGCTGGAGATGAGAAGTTGGAGGCAGTGGCTGGGGATGAGGAGTTGGAGGCCCTGGCTGGGGATGAGGGTCAGTAGTGCTGGATAGAGGAGGTGGAGGCACTGGATAGAGATGAGCAGGGACCCTGGTTGTTTCTCTTTCCTCCTCCTTAACCCAGTGATGTAGTAGTCAATTTCTGTGCCCAACAGTTTGGGATCAGTTAGCTCTGAATCTCTGCAGCCATTCTGTTGTCACGCACGCTCCTGGTGTCAGGATTGAGGGCAGTGCAAAACTCGAGCAGTGAAATTAAAATCAAGGGAGGAAAATGGAGAGGAATGGCCGCGAGAGCTGAAAGAGATATGTCTGGTAGTGTACAGCACAATAGGAAAAATCGCTTAACAGTACAGAAGTCGGTATGAATATCTTGGTGTTATGAGAATCTATTCTGTGCGACAAGTGGTTTAGATTAGATCGTGAGGAAACGGTAAGGGAATGCTCGGTAACCAGGCGGTATCGGGTTAATGCAATTTAAGAAGCTTCAAAGGGTTTGTGTGCGACTGGTTCTGAGGCACTCATTTTGTTCTGCCGCTGTTGCCCGCCCTCCTCCCTGACCGTTCCATCGGCTGTTAGTGTTATGGGATGTCTTATCGGGTGCGCAGTCCCAGCAACGACCCTGAGGTGGTCGCTCCGGCAACCTGACCCCTTCTACCCTAAAGGTCAGCGTTTCATGGACCCGGTGTTCGAGCTCCGAGTCTCCCGACACCAGCTGTACGCAGCATCTGCCTCCTCCAGAAGGTCCTCTTGGACCAGACACAGGAGCGGAAAGGTGGAGGAATGAAATCAGAGGGAGAGCAGATAGCGGAAGAACACGTTTCCCACATTACAGCGGTGACCACACTTCAAAAAAGTACTTCATTGGTGGTAAAGCGCTTTGGGACGTCCTGAGGTCGTGAAAGGCGCTGGAGAAATGCGAGTCTTTCTCTTTCAAGGCGGCACGGGCTGTATTGTTCGATGATTCGAAGAGGAGGAAAAGGAGCCGGGCGATGAAAGGTCTGGCGTGTTTAACGTGCCGGGGTGGCAGAGCTGAAAGCTTTAAGTCGGGTTCGTCTGCACGCTCCTGGATCTCACACGATTGAGACCCGACAGATGGAGGAAGGTGGGGGGGGGGAGGGGGAGGGTGCAGCCCAGAATCGGACTGAAGCTGCCGTCTAGCCGTCGGCTCTCGGGGTCGTTACTGCCGCTCCGTTTTGGGTCATTTCGGAGACCCGTTCGATCCTGATACGTGCAACAGTTTAGCTGTTGGCTCGCCGGGTTTGCCCAGTCTCTGGGTGATCCGCGCAGACCAGGGAGGTGTGAAATAAAAGAAGGGTGAAATGCTGGAGATACTTGTTCAGGTTCCATCGGCGTCGGCGAGCGGGGCAACATTTCGGGCTCAATCCCTGATGATCTAGGCTGGCGAGGCAGGCGAGTGCTGCCGTCCGCTCCAGTGCTCCATCCGGGGCCCCGGGTCACGCTGGGATATCATTCCATGATTCGCGCTCATTCTTCAGTCCCTCATCACAGAGGCCCTTCTTCAAATTGGAGCTATTCGACTGCAGGGGCATCGCATTTAAGACCGATCCTGTCTTTTCCTGAGACAGACACACAGATGGACACACACCAGCAATGGTTACTGGATAGTGATCAGGGGCAGGGAGTCCGGATGATTTTCAGCCCCTCATCGCAGAGGCCGGTAGCAACAGCCCAACTGGCCCGTGGGCTGAGAGCATCTACCTCGGCACGGAGCAGGGATCAAACCTGGGCCTCCTGCTCTGTGTAATTCAAGCGCTGCATGAACCAGCAGGGCTGCCGCTGAGGCCCAGTCATAAAAGGTTATTTATTTATAACAGCAATGAGTCTAAAGTATTATTTATTGTGCAGCCTTCACCCCTGACAGCTGCTTCCTTTTGTCACTTGTCTCATTAATTACCCGGAAAGATGAATCGGGTGCAGGTAACGGAGGGTGAGGAGGTTCGCGTTCTAGAGACCTGCATGTGCTTGGGGCAGGGTCACTGATCCAGCTTCCAGTTTCCATGCCTGAATGATTAATCCTGGCCCCTCGGTGTTGGGCGGAGCGATGGAGGAGCATGCTTCGGCTGCAGCTTCTCATTGTCATCCCGTTTTCTCCCCACCTCTCCTCACTCTTGCTGACAAACGCTTCAGTGGGCATCAGCTGCTCACCCGGCCCTGAGCCAAGGTCCCAACCACATGAGCCCAATGCACACTCAGAATCGTGTCACACGCCCCCTGGAGTACACGCACGCACCCTCGCACACTCTCGCACACTCGCTCACACAATCACACTGACACATTGTCACACGCACTCTTACACACACCCCCCTCTCTCACTCATGCTCTCACTCACTTGCTCTCCCAATCACGCAGACACTCTCGCACACTGTCACACTCTAACGCACTCACACTCGTACACTCTCACACTCGTACACTGTCACACTTGTACACTCTCGCACTCGTACACTCTCGCACTCGTACACTCTCACACTCTCACACATTCACACTCGTACACTCTCACTCTCGTACACTCGTACACTCTCACACTCGTACACTCGTACACTCGTACACTCTTGCACTCGTACACTCTCGTACACTCTTGCACTCGTACACTCTTGCACTCGTACACTCTCGCACTCGTACACTCTCGCACTCGTACACTCTCACACTCGTACACACTCACTCTCGCACTTTCCAGCGCCGGTCACTGGATACCGATCAGGAGCAGGGACTGACTCACTTTCCCCCTTTTTCCTAACCCAGGGGCACACACGCACAGACACACACGTGAGATATCTCAACACTGACCCAGGAGTGGAACCTGGGACCCTCTGAACTGTCTGGCTCGGGGGCCACATTAAAAGACTTGCATTTATATAGCGCCTTTCACGAATTCAGGACGTCCCAAAGCGCTTTACCGACTTTTGAAGTGTCGTCAATGTTGTATTAGTATATTTTTTGTACACTGTGTAGGCGAGCACCATTTTCCTGATGTGGTAATGAGCATATATTTAAGTCATTTACCCCTCCGAGAATCAATAATAATCATTTCTCTTGATAGAAACATCTCTAATGCTTTGTTATCGGACTAGGTTGGGGGGAGAGTGACCCCACTGTGTGGATATCGCCGTCTTATTTCAAATTTCAATAATCCAATACCCAAGCAGGTTTTCATCAGCATTAAATTGGGCATCCAGTAAAGATCAGACAAAAGCGCCTTTTCAATGGGCCTTTGGAAAAACGTGAAGTAATTGCGAGCATAAATTGCTTTTTTTCTGGTCCTGAGCATCGCTATGGAAACCTCGGTGAATGGAAGGAAGCAAGAAAAGCAGCAGAATTTAATATTGGAGAGTGGTGCAAAAAGATTGCAAGAAGAAAAAAGAAATAACACGCCCCCCCCCCCCACCAACACTGTGGTTTGCCGAGCAAAGTGGAACTATTATCATATTCCTTTTAGCCCCTCACACTGCACCTTCACTGAAACCCTAGCTCAGTAACCAATTGATGTAATTGGAATAGCTAGCACGTGCCTGAGCGAGGGGGGGGCTCTCTGCAGCCCGTCAGCCTAGCGAGGGCGCGCTGCGTGCAGAGGGCGCTTGTGGAGAGTTGGGAAGGTGGCGGGTGCCAGCCCCCGGGCTGGGCCGAGTGTTCCGGGACCTCATCGGCTAAGCTTGATGGTAGGGACAGTGAAATGCAGCCCGGGTGCTCCAGGACCGGCCAGGATTCCCAGTGTTATCCAGTGAAGCCACCACCCCCCCCACCCCACCCCAGCCCAGTGGAAAGTACGCACACGTGGACAGTGTGAAGCCCACCGCAGTCGAATAGTCTGCCACCCACTTAGCAACTACTTGCATTTATATAGCGTCTTTAGCGGAGTAGAGCAACCCGAGGCGCCGCACGGCAGCGTTACCGTAACAAATGGGCACTTTGCTAAAGAGCCAGCACAGATAGAATGGGCCGAATGGCCTCTCCTCCTGTGCTGATTCACAGTGACCCCCCAATGGAAAGTAGGTGCAACGACAGGGTTAGCACCCCCCCCCCCCCGCCCAGCCGTGATGCCTAATGCAGCTGAATAACCTGCCACCCGCTTGCCAGCTAGCCTCTTGCACAACAAGCGGGCGCTTTGCTAAAGAGCCAGCACACACAGAGTGGGCCGAATGGCCTCGTCCTGCGCTGAATCATTTGGGCCGGTGGGGGAGGGGGTGGCGGGGAGGCGAGAGGCTGGACCATACACAGCTTGGGCCACTGCCTTCAGGAGAGGAAAGGAGGGCGCAGAAACTCGAGCACGGTGACGGCCGACTAACCCATTCCGCCACCTCGCAGTGCGAGATATTTTTATATTTTATATATATATATATTGTTAGTATTGGAATTGCAACACTTCAGGATCGAGCTTGACTGTGATGCCTCATGTGGCTGAATAGCCCAAGTGCCAGTTACCAGAGAGGGCGCCCAGTACCCTGGGGAGCGTGCCCGCAGAGCCGCACGGTTGTGTCTGTGGCAGCTCTGTATTTGCTCAATCCTGAATCTACTCGGAATACATCGCCAGTGCCAGAGGCTGTTTCTGCGGGTTCCAGAGCAGACTAGCAGACCCCATCCCCCGAGGCTGGTACGCCCGTCCGGTCTCTTTTTGTAGGAGAACTACACGGACCAGATTCAATTGCAAAGGAACATTGATGGCCTCGCGTGGTATGCAATGTTACCCGGGCAGTTGCCTTTCCAATGCAGCGGTCTGGCAGCTACTGCTACTGATGGCCTCGGCTGGCCTGTACGGCTCCTGTGTGAAATGAGTTTGTACCCCCTCAGTCCGCAGCGTCCCTCGCGGACAGAGAATCCACAGCACAAATCCGACCCTGACTCTGCGCTAAGCTGGCAATCGGACTCCGAGCGTGAGGCAGACACTGGAACGCCCCAGTTGCTCACCTTGCTGAGTGTAAAACTCAAACATTCGAGAACCGCAAAACAAAGATTTACAAGGATGTTACCAGAACCACGAGGGTACACCTATCAGGAAAGGATGAACAGGCTGGGCCTCTTTTCTCTTGAAAAGAGGAGGCTGAGGGGTGACCTAATAGAGCTCTTTAAAATGATGAAAGGTTTTGCTAGAGTAGACACAGAGAGAGTGTTTCCACTTGTGGGGAAGAGCAAAACTAGAGGCCATCGATATAAGATAATCACTAATAAATCCAATCGGGAATTCAGGAGAAACTTCTTTACCCAGAGAGTGGTGAGAATGAGGAACTCGCTACCACAGGGAGTGGTTGAAGCGAATAGTATAGATGCATTTAAGGGGAGGCTAGACAAGCATATGAGGGAGAAGGGAATAGAGGGTTACGCTGATAGACTTAGATGAGGAAAGACGGGAGGAGGCTCGAGTGGAGCATAAACGCCGGCATGGACTGGTTGGGCCGAATGGCCAGTTTCTGTGCCGTATATCCGATGTAACTCCTCCAGAGCACCGAGTGAGTGGATTGGGGGGGTGGACAGCTGATGTTGGTTCATTATTTTCAAAACAGATTGTTCATCCGGAAGGATTTCTAGTGCTTTCACAATTCAGTGTAGATTAAACGAGCTGATCTTCAAGTGAGAGCACGATCTGGACTTTGAAGGTACTGTTTATTTTGTTTATTAGTTGCTTTTTGTTGTCGGTTTTCCGTTAGTGCAGAATGGACCTTGGGCCCCAGAGCAAGAAAATAGGGGGAGGGTGGCTGGCGGAAGTAGGGGCATGAGGGAGCACGCTCCCCAACTTATGTCCAGCTCCCTCTGCCCTCCACACCAAGATCCGCTCGGCTTCAAGCAGCCCCAGGTTAGGTAGAGCAGCCGGGTGCAGCATCAAGCTCCCTCGACACTGCCCCAACTGTGCCTTTCTGCCCCAGTCTCCGACGAGCGCCCTCGACTGCGCCAGTCTGCTAATCCTCGCACCGACCGTCTTCCGATTGAGAAACGCGGGATGGCTGGTGTGAGGAATGGAAGTGTTGAAGCGGGTGCTGCTAATAATGGAAGGAAGGAAGGAAGGAAGGAACGTGTCTTTGTAAGGAAGAGCCTTCGAGTCTATCAGTCTGGGCCGGTTTGGCATGCAGGTCGCAAAGGTGAAAGGTCGGCACCTGACCCAGTGCAGCCTCCAATCCCTCTCGCAGTACTGTGCACAGTCAGTGTACACATGGAGTCCAATCAGCATATCTGTGCTCCAGGAAAATTAGTAGCCCAGTTTTGCTTCCTATTGCGCATCGATGCAAAATGATTTTGGCTTCCTATCAATGCAAAGTCTACAGCCTAACGTGATTAAATTCAGGCAAACTGTCCCCGGGCACCTCGAGGAATTGGCCGCGCACTGCACCAGCTGTGACTCGGGTCAATCAAAATCCGTGCAGACTTTATCTCCCTTTTAACACAAATTTTAAAAATTTTGAAACCAACTGGAGCATAATATCAATTTGAAAGTCGGGGTCCTTTTTTTAAAATCCTTCTTCGGGATGTGGGCGTCGCTGGCAAGGCCGGCATTTATTGCCCATCCCCTAGTTGCCCCTTGAGAAGGTGGTGGTGAGCTGTCTTCTTGAACCGCTGCAGTCCGTGTGGTGAAGGTACTCCCACAGTGCTGTTAGGGAGGGAGTTCCAGGATTTTGATCCAGCGACGATGGGAGGAACGGCCGATATATTTCCAAGTCGGGATGGTGTGTGACTTGGAGGGGAACTTGGAGGTGGTGGTGTTCACATGCGCCTGCTGCCCTTGTCCTTCTAGGTGGTGGAGGTCGCGGGTTTGGGAGGTGCAAAGTGTCTATTTTTGTTCCCCAGCACAGTTTAGTTATCTTCCGTGCAGTCTCCCGGGTAGGGATGTCTCCGAGCTCTCGCCCGGTTTCCCTTCAACACGGTGGCATAGTGGTTAGCACTGGTGCCTCACAGCGCCAGAGACCCGGGTTCGAATCTGACCTCGGGTGACTGTCTGTGTGGAGTTTGCACATTCTCCCCGTGTCTGCGTGGGTTTCCTCCGGGTGCTCCGGTTTCCTCCCACAGTCCAAAAATGTGTGGGTTAGGTTGATTTGGCTATGATAAATTGACCCTTAGTGTTAGGGGGGATTAAATATGTGGGGTTATGGGGATAGGATGGGATATGTTAGGGGGAATTAAATACGTGGGGTTACGGGGGTAGGGTGGGATATGTGTACTGTGGGGATTAAAGCAGGGACAGGGTACTGGATTTGGATGATCAGCCATGATCGTATTGAATGGCGGAGCAGGCTCGACGGGCCGAATGGCCTACTCCTGCTCCTAGATTCTATGTTTCTATGTTTCTATGTTTCAGTCTGGAGTGCGGTTGTTATTCCGATGCCTTCCCCTGTCGATTTGCCGGTCCCTCCGGCAGGGTATCCCTCGCAGCGAGTGTGTGCGGCAGGATTTCCCGCCGTGGGGGGAGGGGGGACTGCGCCTCCGATCCGACCCTCCACCGTCCCCCCCCCGCAATGACCGACGGACTCTGTGGAACAGGCCAAGTCCATGCTTGACCCAGATGTGAACCATCATGTAGATCGTTACAATCCCACGAGCCTGCATTTTCTCTTCGCAAGCAGCAAGCTGTCCCTGCAGACGACGATACAGTTCGCCCCATCAATAATTTACGGTGCAATTACATCCCAAAACACGCGTTTCCTCTGGCGACCATGGTTTGTGTCGACAGCAGCACTTTACAGAGTGGTGTGACTGTGCTAAGGTTAGCTCTGTCAACCCTGGCTCAGTGGGCAGCACCCTCGCCTCTGAGTCAGAAGGTTGTGGGTTCAGGTCCCACTCCAGGGACTTGAGCACAAAAATCTAGGCTGACGCTCCAGTGCAGTGCTGAGGGAGTGCTGCACTGTCAGAGGTGCCGTCTTTCAGATGAGACGTTAAACTGAGGCCCCGTCTGCCCTCTCAGGTGGACGTAAAAGATCCCACGGCACTATTTCAAAGAGGAGCAGGGGAGTTCTCCCCGGTGTCCTGGGGCCAATATTTATCCCTCAATCAACATCACTAAAACAGATTATCTGGTCATTATCACATTGCTGTTTGTGGGAGCTTGCTGTGTGCAGATTGGCTGCCGCGTTTCCTACATTACAACAGTGACTACACTTCAAAAAAAAAAGTACTCAATTGGCTTTGAGACGTTGCGAAGTATTGACATGTGCTGTAGAAATGCAAGTCTTTCTATTTCTTTCTTTTTCTTTTATTACTTTAGCAAAGGGTGAAAGTATAGTCGACTCAGCCATTCCCCTATCCAGGCTCCTAGTGTTATATATTTGTATATTGTTAGAATTTGAAATTGCAGCACTTCAGGTAAGGGCAGGATCCAGCTTGACTGTGATGCCCCTGTGGTCGAATAGCCAGGAAAACTTTGACTAATGGCCCTAGGGCCTGTTACCAGAGGGTGCCCAGAACCCGGGGAACTGCACTCGAGCGTGTCTGTAGAACCCGACGGTTGTGCCTGTGCTAGCCCTGTGCTCGAGCAAGCCTGAAGCTTCCTTTTCTGGCTCCCATATTAGCTGACATTGTTCATGGTTCTCTTTCCTCAGGTACTGGCCCCCTCTCCCTCAAATCTGCCATCATCACCCCTCTCAAAAATCCAACCCTTACCCCCCCACCCCCCCCCCACCCTTACAAATTACCGTCCCATTGCCAACCTCCCTTTCCTCTCCAAAGTCCTTGAACGTGTTGTCGCCTCCCAAATCCGTGCCCATCTTTCCCGCAACTCCATGTTTGAATCCCTCCAATCAGGTTTCCGCCCCTGCCACAGTACTGAAACGGCTCTCATCAAAGTCACGCATGACATCCTTTGTGACTATGACAAAGGTAAACTACCCCTCCTCATCCTTCTTGACTTGTCTGCAGCCTTTGACACAGTTGACCACTCCATCCTCCTCCAACGCCTCTCCACCGTTGTCCAGCTGGGTGGGACTGCACTCGCCTGGTTCCATTCTTATCTATCTCATCGTAACCAGAGAATCACTTGCAATGACTTCTCTTCCTGCTCCTGTATCGTTACCTCTGGTGTCCCCCAATGATCTATCCTTGGCCCCCTCCTATTTCTTATCTACATGCTGCCCCTTGGCGACATCATCTGAAAACACAGCATCAGTTTCCACATGTACGCTGACGACACCCAGCTCTACCTCACTACCACTTCTCTCGACCCCTCCACGGTCTTTAAATTGTCAGACTGCTTGTCCGACATCCAGTTCTAGATGAGCAGAAATTTTCTCCAATTAAATAATGCGAAGACCGAAGCCATTGTTTTCGGGCCCCGCCACAAACTCCGTTCCCAAGCCACTGACTCCATCCTTCTCCCTAACATCTGTCTGAGGCTGAACCACACTATTCGCAACCTTGGTGTCATATTTGACCCTGAAATGAGCTTCCGACCACATATCCATGGCATAACTAAGACCGCCTATTTCCACCTCCGTAACATCGCCCGTCTCCGCCCTTGCCTCAGCTCATCCGCTGCTGAAACCCTCATCCATGCCTTTGTCACCTCTACATTTGACTATTCCAATGTACTCCTGGCTGGCCTCCCACATTCCACCCTACGTAAAGTTGAGGTCATCCAAAACTTGGCTGCCCGTGTCCTAACTCGCACCAAGACCCGTTCACCCATCACCCCTGTGCTCGCTGACCTCCATTGGCTCCCGGTTAAGCAGCGCCTCGATTTCAAAATTCTCATCCTTGTTTTCAAATCCCTCCATGGCCTCGTCCCTCCCTATCTCTGTAATCTCCTTCAGCCCCACAACCCCCCCGAGATATCTGCGCTCCTCTAATTCTGCCCTCTTGAACATCCCCGATTATAATCGCTCAACCTTTGGTGGCCGTGCCTTCTGTTGCCCAGGCCCTAAGCTCTGGAATTCCCTGCCTAAAGCTCTCCGCCTCTCTCTCCTCCTTTAAGACGCTCCTTAAAACCTACCTCTTTGACCAAGCTTTTGGTCACCTGTCCTAATATCTCCTCATGTGGCTCGGTGTCAAATTTTTGTCTTTTAATACTCCTGTGAAGCGCCGCGGGACGTTTTACTATGTTAAAGGTGCTATATAAATACAAGGTGTTGTTGTTGAATCTAATCCCATCGCCCTGCTGTCTCCCAGTAGCTCTCTATCCATGGTCAGTACTTCCGTAAAGGGGAGGAAAGACACCGCAGATAATGGCTGCTGTAGCAGTTGAATAGGCCTGAAGCTGCTTCTCCATTATTGTCAAGTCTTTCACTTAGGTATTTAATCTGTGTCCAACAGGACTTTTTTTTTTAACGGAAAAAAATCCTTTTTCTCCCCCTCCCCCCAGTGTGTCTGTGTGTGTGTCTGTGTCTGTCTGTCTGCATATGTCTGTATGTCTGCATGTCTGCGTGTGTCTGTCTGTATTTCTGTTTCTGTCTGTCTGTCTGTGTCTGTCTCTGTTTCTGTGTGTGTGTAAAATGAACTATTTTTTCCAACATCCATCTCTGAGTGAGCAAGAAAAAGCGGCTGCAGATAATTGTATTTGAAATAAAACAGTAGCGGTTTGATTTTTCTTCCAGTGCCGTCAGTAATGATGACACACAAGGAAGCATTTTCTGTTTTGATTGTGGAACAAAAGCCCCCATACAGCCTTTTGATGAGTAACAGATTCCGTGCCTGGCCTGGCTAGCTTTGATAATGGGTTGATTTTAAACTGCTCTTGTTCCGATAAACTGGTGGCGTTGCTTTGGTGCTGATAAATTAGAGAGCTCATTTTCCCTGCTGGTGTGAGGGCTGGCGGTGTCTCGAAATGATCTGGCGGGTAGATTCCCCTCCTGCCTCAGTGGCCAGTGGTGTGGGACTGAGAATCTAATTAATGGGGCTACACTGAGCCAGCTCATTGGCATTCGGCTATTGACCACAGGACAGCAACAACGTGCATTTATATAGCGCCTTTAATGTAGTAAAACCTCCCAAGGTGCTTCTCAGGAGCGATTATCACACAAGATCTGATACCGAGCCACATAAGGAGATATTAGGGCAGGTGACCAAAAGCTTGGTCAAAGAGGTAGGGCTTAAGGAGCATCTTAAAGGAGGAGAGGGAGAGAGGCGGAGAGGTTTAAGGAGGGAATTCCAGAGCTTAGGGCCCAGGCAACAGAAGGCACGGACACCAAAGGTTGAGGGATTATAATCAGGGATGCTCAAGAGGGCAGAATTAGAGGAGCGCAGATATCTCGGGGGGGTTGTGGGGCTGGAGGAGATTACAGAGATAGGGAGGGGCGAGGCCATGGAGGGATTTGAAAACAAGGATGAGAATTTTGAAATCGAGGCGCTGCTTAACCGGGAGCCAATGTAGGTCAGCGAGCACAGGGGTGATGGGCGAACGGGACTTGGTGCGAGTTAGAACACGGGCAGCCGAGTTTTAGCTCAAGTTTATGGAGGGTGGAAGATGGAAGGCCGGCCAGGAGTGCGTTGGATTGAAATAACCAAAGGCACGGATGAGGGGTTTTAGCAGCGGTTGAGCTGAGGCAGGGGCGGAGACGGGCGATGTTACGGAGGTGGAAACAGGTGATCTTGGCAATGGAGTGGCGGATATGTGTTTGGATGCTCATCTCGGGGTTGAATACGGCACCAAGGTTGGGAACTAGAGGAAGGAGCGAATCAGCCCAGGTTCCTGCCTCTGATCGCTGTCTGGTGATCTCCATTGGAGCGTGTACTTGTGTGGGTCTCCAGTGAGGGTAGGGTTAGACTCCATCCTATTGCCCCTCTTCTCCTCCTCCCCCCGGTTGGGAACATTGTGTGTGGTGTGAATGTCGGGTGAGCACTTAGTTCCATTGCCCCTCTTCATTTCCACCCCCCCACACCCCCTCAAATTGACAGCCAACGCTTGCTGTCTCGGCTCGTGAGGAATATCTCGTCAGATGAGGTACCAGAGGGGCACTGATCAAAAAGATAGACTTGCGTTTAAATAGCAACTTTTCACGACCTCCGGACGTCCCAAAGCGCTTTCCAGCCAATGAAGTACTTTTTGAAGTGTAGTCACTGTTGTAGTGTAGGAAACGCGGCAGCCAATTTGCGCACAGCAAGCTCCCACAAACAGCAATGTGATAATGACCAGATAATCTGTCTTTTAGAGATATTGATTGAGGGATAAATATTGGCCCAGGACACCGGGGAGAACTCCCCTGCTCTTCTTTGAAATAGTGCCATGGGATCTTTCACACCCACCTGAGAGAGCAGACGGGGCCTCGGTTTAACCTCTCATCTGAAAGGCGGATGCCCGTTGAGGTGCCCCCAGTACCTTCAGGGTGAGTGGTGGGGGGGGGGGGGTCGTGGGCAAATGATCAACCACACTAGCTGGTTCTAGACTGTTAGTGTGACAGTCGACAGGGCCACAGTTACTAGAACATCTCTATGCGCTGTCTCGCTATCTCGCACTTTTGCTGGGCTGTGTAGAGATAAGGCTAGTTCATCAAAAGCCTGCCTGTTTTTTATGTGACAGGTAAATGTATTTTTTCCCCAGCAAGACTACACATCTCCTGTATAACAACCCAAGGTCAGGGCACCTCGGGGAACTAAAAATGCAATTTAAATGCAGCCCAACCGTGTTTGAAAGCGATAAAGATAATTTATAAGCATCCTGGCTTCCTGCACAAACCTATGTTACAGCTTCAAACAATGTAAATTTAAAGCTATCAGCGCTGTCGACAGCCTATCTGATAGACACGGTGTTTCTAACCTAGTTCTGTTTTATTAAAACTACGACTCTTAATTGTTTTCAATTTTCATTATTTCTTTTTTCACCCTGCTTCTGGTTTTCTTCCCCCACCCCCCGGAGGTGCTGATAGAGCTTCAGTACCTTACCCGAGTTAGCCCACTTTTCACGGGTGAGCCCAAGCAGTGCGTGTCCGCAGCTAATCGACTGTGGCGGGCCTCACACACATGAAGCCGATCCGGCCCTCAACCCCAGCAGGGGGCGGGGGGAATCGCTGGATAGGCTTCAACAGCAGCAATCCTGTCGAGTCCCCCTTCTCTAGCCCGTAGCGCAGTGCAGCTTAAAGGTAGGTTACAGTCCCAGAGGGGCCAAGAATTGTCCAGCTCCTCCCTTCCTCCCTATGTGTGCACCTCGCTAGCGAGTCAACAGGCTGTTCTACCAAGGGAGGGAGCAAAGGGGGATCGCGACTGAGTCTAATTCTGCGCACAACCTGACATGCACACCGTCTCTCTACCTCTCTCTCCTCCTTTAAGACGCTCCTTAAAACCTACCTCTTTGACCAAGCTTTTGGTCACCTGCCCTAATTTATCCTTATGTAGATCGGTGTCAAATTTTGTTTGATTTACGCTCCCTCCATGGCCTCGCCCCTCCCTATCTCTGTAATGTCCTTCAGCCCCACAACCCGCCCGAGATATCTGCGCTCCTCTAATTCTGCCCTCTTGAGGATCCCTGATTATAATCGCTCCACCATTGGTGGCCGTGCCTTCTGTTGCCTGGGCCCGAAGCTCTGGAATTCCCTCCCTAAACCTCTCCGCCTCACTACCTCGCTCTTCTCCTTTAAGACGCTCCTTAAAACCTACCTCTTTGACCAAGCTTTTGGTCACCTGCCCTAATTTATCCTTATGTGGCTCGGTGTCAAATTTTTTGTCTTAAAATACTGCTGTGGAGCGCCTTGGGACATTTTACAATGTTAAAGGCGCTATAGAAATACAAGTTGTTGTTGTTGTTGTTGCAGTCACAGGCTGAAGGGTCAGGGAGCGACCGGGATCATTAACCCCGCCTGACCTATTTAATGTATGGAGCCAACAGGTTCCACTGGCACCGCGATACCTAAAACTTTGTTTGCCCGAGCAGAGCGCCGCTGACAGTATAGCTACGCTGGCCAACTGGCCCTGCTCTAAGCCGGTACTGTATCCAGAGGCTGTAAATGTCCAGTAGTTCAGGGAGAAGACGAAGAATACTTGTAAACGGAGAGTAGGGAGGAGATAATAGCAGACCAAAGTCAGTCTGGGGCCCCGTGGTGATTGTGATTTCTGGGCATTAAGGGAATCGAGGGATATAGGGATCGGGTGGGGTCAGTGGAGATGAGGTGGAAGATCAGCCCTGATCTTATTGAATGGCAGAGAAGGCTCGAGGGGCCGTATGGCCGACTCCTGCTCCTAATTCTTATGAAGCACGTTACAGCCAATCAAGTATTTTTTGAAGTGTCGTCACTGTTGTAATGTGGGAAACGCAGCAGCCAATTTGCACACAAATAGCAATGAGGTAATGACCAGATAATCTGGGGTTTTTTTAGTGATTAGTTGGTTGAGGGATAAATACTGGCCCAGAACACCGGGGAGAACTCCCCCTACTCTTCTTCAAAATAGTTCCACCTGAGAGGGCAGACGGGGGCCTCGGTTTAACGTCTCATCCGAAAGACGGCACCTCCGACAGTGCGGCACTCCCTCAGCACTGCACTGGGAGTGTCAGCCTGGATTTTTGTGCTCGAGTCCCTGGAGTGGGACTTGAACCCACGACCTTCTGACTCAGAGGCGAGAGTCCTGCCCACTGAGCCATGGTGGACGCGGGTAATGATGCCCCTCGAGTTCAGAAGGTTTTGCAGGCCGAATGCGCTCCAGGATGTGCCTGTTTGGGTGTGTTTGAACTGGTCTGTACTCTGGGCTGTGACCACACGCATTGTTTCACTTCGTCTCTTCTCGTTCCAAGTCGGGAGTGGCTGCTAATTAGACGAGGTCACAATAACCCGAGCACTCAGCAGCTGCTCCTCATCTGCCCGCCCGACATCTTCACAAGAGCTGGCTTCGCTGAACGATGCGGGGTCCTGTGTATTACAGAGCGCTGCTGCTCGAGAAGTCAAGGCCATCACCAGACCTGGCTGTGAATGGGAAGCGCATTTGTGTTCAGTCGAAATCTGAGCCCCCCACCCCACCCACCCCCACTATCCTTCTCTCAACAACAACCACAACCTGCATTTATATAGCGCCTTTAACATAGTAAAACCTCCCAAGGCGCTTCACAGGAGCGTTAACAGAAAAATTTGACACCGAGCCACATAAGGGGATATTAGTGCAGATGACCAAAAGCTTGGTCAAAGAGGTCGGTTTTAAGGAGCGTCTTAAAGGAGGAGAGAGAGGCGGAGAGGTTTAGGGAGGGAATTCCAGAGCTTAGGGCCCAGGCAACAGAAGGCACGGCCGCCAATGGTGGAGCGATGAAAATCAGGGACACACACACACCAGACACACACACTCACACTCACACAGAAACACACACTCACACACTCTCACAGAAACACACACACACTCACACTCACACAGAAACAGACACTCACACACTCACACTCACACACAGAAACAGACACTCACACACTCTCTCACACACACACACTCACAGAAACACACGCTCACACACACACACACTCTCTCTCTCACACACACACACACACACACACACACACACTCACAGAAACACACACTCACACGCGCACACACACACACACACTCACAGAAACACACACACACTCACAGAAACACACACTCACAGAAACACACGCACACACACACACACACACACGCACACTCACACACACACTCAGAAACACACACTCACAGAAACACACACTCACAGAAACACACACACACACTCACAGAAACACACACTCACAGAAACACACACACACACACACACACTCACAGAAACACACACACACACACACACACACTCACAGAAACACACACTCACAGAAACACACACACACACACTCACAGAAACACACACACACACACACACTCACAGAAACACACACTCACAGAAACACACACTCACACTCACACACACACACACTCACAGAAACACACACTCACATGACAGACACACACACTCACACTCACAGAAACACACACTCACAGAAACACACGCGCTCACACACACACACACACACACACTCACAGAAACACACACTCACAGAAACACACACTCACAGAAACACACACTCACACTCACACACACACACACTCACACTCACAGAAACACACGCGCTCACACACACACACACACACACTCACACTCACACTCACAGAAACACACGCGCTCACACACACACACACACACTCACACTCACACACACACTCACAGAAACACACGCGCTCACACACACACACACTCACTCACTCACTCACTCACTCTCACTCACAGAAACACACACTCACACACCAGACAGACACACACACTCTCTCACACTCACACACACACAGAAACACAGACGCACACACTCACACACACTCACTCACTCACTCACACTCACACACACACACACACACCAGACAGACACACACACTCTCTCACACACTCACAGAAACACACACTCACGCACACTCACTCACACTCACACACACACAGAAACTCACACTCACACTCACGCACACACATTCACACACACTCACTCACACTCACACACCAGACAGACACACGACCGACACCACTCTGGCCCCAGAGACCGGGATCCAAACCACATTGTCGGGGGGGTGATTCTGACCTCTGAAAGCAGTACAGAAATGAAGCCAACGCTTCCTTGTGTAAAAGTCTATAAATGGGCAGCTACCAGACGAGGAACAATCGCTGATTATAAACAGGAGAGGGATACCATTAAGGAAGTGCAGATAAACACACAGAATTCCACTGTGCAGCACAGTACAGTACATTTTTTCATTCACTCAATTATTTAGACTTCCCAATGCTGCCAAAATCTTTAATACACACAGTCTGGTTCCAAGTTAAACATTTCCCTGGTTTGGTTCGAGGCCGTCTCACTGATTACATTCATCTTATTGTTCAAACATTGGCTGCCCAGAGTTTTCATGTAATCAATCTCTTGAGAAAGGTTGTGGGGGTGGTGGTGGGTTTGTTAAAAGACAGCACTTATAATTGTGACTGTTTCCTATTGTTTGGTGTGGTCCTTGGGCTGGGGGAGGGGAGTGGGAGAGGTCAAATGTCAACCTCTTTTACCACCCCCCCCGACCCCCCCCCCATTAAAATTAGGAAGGAGAGGAGTATTTTTTTTCCAAGTTAAGAAGGTTTGGTGAAGGGCCAGGCCACATGGTTCAAGAGGCCATCACTACTGCTAATGGCCGGCGAGAGGATGAGGGGGCTCGAGAGGCTGTGTGGTTAGATGCTGCCTCGCTTGGATGTGAGGAGTGGCGACTGCAGCAGGGAAGACCGAGGGAGTTGAGTTCCGCCAGTTTGGGATGTGTGAGGGATTGTTCTTCCCCCCCCACCACCCAGTCACAAGAGCAATACCAGCAGAAGCCTGCGAGTAGGCCGGATTCAGGGCCTAGTGTGTGTGTTGGGGAGGAACAACTTGGTCAAGGATTTTACTGGAACTTGAAACTTAGTCAAGTTGAGCAAAGAAAATCTGAATGTGCTCTGCCTGATGGCTCAGCCGGTGGAGACAGGTGAGTAGGCGAGCCCGACAGGTTGGTTCAATCCCCAATCTCTGATGATTTGGCTAATCCTCAGGTGAGGCAATAAGAAAGAAAGACTTGCATTTCTACAGCGCCTTTCACGACCTCAGGACGTCCCAAAGCGCTTTACAGCCAATGAAGTACCTTTTGAAGTGTAGTCACTGTTGTAATGTAGGAAATGCGGCAGCCAATTTGTGCACAGCAAGCTCCCACAAACAGCACTGTGAATAAATGACCAGATAATCCGTTTTAGTGATGTTGGTTGAGGGATAAATATTGGCCCCAGGACACCGGGGAGAACTCCCCTGCTCCTCTTCGAAATAGTGGCCACGGGATCTTTTACATCCACCCGAGAGGGCAGACGGGGGCCTCGGTTTAACGTCTCATCTGAAAGACGGCACCTCCGACAGTGCGGCACTCCCTCAGCCCTGCACTGGGAGCGTCAGCCTGGATTTTTTGTGCTCAAGTCTCTGTAGGTAGGAGCTATTCAGTTGGTCTGCGTGTTTCCGGTTCTGGAGAGGAGAACATTAGCCAGGGTTCCCACTCCAGATTGCTGTCGTGCTGGTAGAAGTACAAAGAGTGTGAGTGTCGGGGCGAGAGAGCCAGAGTTGGGTGTTTGCCTGGTTGAACACCTTGCCAGCGGTCAATGTCGAGGCTGACGAGCAAAGAATGGGTGAGGCACCAAGAAAGCACTTGGTGCCCGTGGAGCATCCTGACGCATTGAGGCACCTCCCGGTATCTGCCCGGTCAGTTCCATCTCCACCTCTTCCTCCTTTGGCCAAATGATGGAGCAGCACTGCCCCTGGAGCCACCTTTGCCTGTTCATCGACGATTCCACAGTCCTACCTGAAAAGGGGAGAAGAAATGGAAGTCCCAAATCAGCCTGTCCGCGGTTTAATATTCTACCGGGCGCCGATTATTACAGTCTAAATGTACAGCAGCAGAGATGGGCCTCGTAGACCGAGTCCAGTTCACAGCTTGGCGGGGCGAGGCCCTGGTCAGGTTTTTTTCCCTCTGATGGAGTGCGAGCCTTTTCTTTGCCTCGGTCCAGTCATTAATGACACCGATCCTGAAGCATTGCGAATGCGGTTGGTCATAAATCAAGCATTGCGAGGCGTTCTCTGATGGCAACAAATGATCTCGTGCTGCCTGACCTTTCTGATAGGCCCTCCCTATCAGCCTCAAGTCATCGCTCATCTGACTTCAGCCTTTACCTCTTTAACCTGCTTTGCTGACGACAGTTTATCTATTGCGCCTCAGACTGGCATCAGTCTCTCTTTCGGCTGATATTTTGAATCTTCTTCCGGTCCCAATTTCCACCCTTCCTCTGCTGACGGAGCTGCCTCTCACTGGAGCCTGGTCCAAGTGTCCAATCTTCAGGTGAGCTTGGACGGTGATTGCTGGCAGGTTATTTGACTATGAATCGAAAGACAGACTTGCATTTCTATAGCGCCTTTCACGGCCCCAGGACGTCCCAAAGCGCTTTACAGCCAACGATGTACTTTTTGAAGCGTGGTCACTGTTGCGATGTCGGGAATCACGGCAGCCAATTCGCACACAGCAAGATCCCACAAACAGCAATGAGATAAATGACCAGATAATCTGTTTTTTTAGTGATGTTGGATGAGGGATAAATATTGGCCCAGGACACCGGGGAGAACTCCCCTGCTCTTCTTCAAAACAGTGCCGTGGGATCTTTTACATCCACCTGAGAGAGAGCAGACAGGGCCTCGGTTTAACGTCTCATCCAAAAGACGGCAGCTCTCCCTCAGTACTTCACTGGGAGTGTCAGCCTAGATTATGTGACTGTGGAGGGCATCACAGCTGTCCTCACCCAACATTCACACCCACAAGCACGTCCAGCTGTGGCGGGGTGCGGGGGGGGGGGGGTCACTGGTTAGTGATCAGGAGCGGGAATCTTGCTTGACTTTTTTCCCCCAACCCACCCCAATGCAGGGGTGCGATGGACAATTGTGTCACCACAACTGCTTCCCGCTCAGAATAGCTAACTTGGCACAGACTGGGGGTGGGACCTGGGGCAGTCTGTTCCCACCGGGAGTCCCTTGACTTATTCACGCATGGGATTGGCAGTTACTGACCAGACTGTTCCATTGCTCCTCAGACCTACCCCGTCCTCCTCCCCCACCTTTGACCTTGACGTCCAATCTGAGCCAGTCCTGCGTGGCGAGGTTCCTCGGGCGCTCGGCCGCCTTAGTCATTAACCCTTAGACTGCTGGCCGATCCTATCTCCCTGGGCTCTACAAGTTTTCAGCTCACTCACTGCGACACTGAGACAAACGCTAACACTACCCTTAGTGTTAGGGGGGGATTAAATATGTGGGGTTACAGGGATAGGATGGGATATGTTAGGGGGAATTAAATACGTGGGGTTACGGGGATAGGGTGGGATATGTGTCGGTGTAGGCTCGATGGGGATTCTGTGTGAGGGGGCAGGGACAGGGTACTGGATTTGGATGATCAGCCATGATCGTATTGAATGGTGGAGCAGGCTCGACGGGCCGAATGGCCTACTCCTGCTCCTAGTTTCTATGTTTCTATGTTTCTATGTTTCTACAGTCATAAATGTACTCTGTCATCAGCGATAGATGTCTTCCTGGAGCCGGGATCTGGGCTGACTTACCCCTCACCCCCCCACCCCAACCAGTGTTCCCTGTAATTTTTTTGCGGTTTTTATATTGAAAAGCCGGCTACGCGGGACCCATGGAGCGCTGCACGGCTTACAGGAAGCATTGCCCCCAACTCCACCGCCCCCCCACCCCACTCCCCACCTACAGAGGCACTGAGGATGATTGCAGCCCCCTCTGTTGCTTCAGCTGCAATCAACTATCTCAGGGTACGGTGGTGTAGTCACTGGACTGCTAATCCAGAGAATGGGCGGTTCAAATCCCACCATGAGCTGTTTGAGAATTTGAATTCAGTTTTAATAAAAAAGCTGGCATCGGTAAAAGTGACCATGAAGCTGTCAGATTGTCCATCTGGTTCACCACTGTCCTTTAGGGAAGGAAACCTGCCATCCTTGCCCGGTCTGGGCCTATATGTGACTCCAGTCCCACACTAAGTTGTTGACTCTTTCTTGCTCGGCCACCTCAGAGGGCAGCTAACACAGTTGTGTCAATAACTAGGAGATGGGCAATAAATGCCGGCCTCGGCATCAATGCCCACATTCCGAGAAGGATTCGTAAAAAAAATACTCAACAGACTTGAGAATCAGAGGTGACCTGGTTCACTGCAATGGGCGGGCTATTTACTGGGGGGAGGGAGAGAGGAATGGTCAGGTTGTCTCTGAAAGACAGGAAGGGGAAACAATATATTTTTTGTTAACGAGCCCGGCCACGTTGACCTGTTGACCTCGTTGGTCAACAGTTGTTGACATCCTTCACTCTGTACTTTGCTCATTAAAGTTAATGAGGGAACAATAGGAGCAAATGTGGCGGAAGTGGAGGCCTGCAGGCCTGGGCTTTTACTGCACTGACACGGAAGGAAGTGGTGGGGATGACACGATGGTCATGGATCCAATGTAAACAGGCTCCCGGCCTCGCAACAGCACTGGAGCAATGCTGAGCCTGGCCCCTGTCAATGGCTCATCCACCGTCCCCTTTGTACAACAAAATTTGACACCGAGCCACATAAGGAGATATTAGGGCAGGTGACCAAAAGCTCGCTCAAAGAGGTAGGTTTTAAGGAGCGACTTAAAGGAGCAGAGAGAGGCGGAGAGGTTTAGGGAGGGAATTCCAGAGCTTAGGGCCCCAGGCAGCTGAAGAAAGAAAAGAACTTGCATTTCTCTAGCGCCTTTCACGGCCGCCAGATATCCTAAAGCGCTTTACAGCCAATGAAGTACTTTCTGAAGTGTAGTCACTGTTGGAATGTAGGAAAAGCGGCAGCCAATTTGCGCACAGCAAGCTCCCACAAACAGCAATGAGCTAAATGGCCAGTGCTGTTGTTTGAGGGATAAATATCGGCCAGGAAGTGGAGTCGCTGTCGTGCGTTGATGTCAGAAAACAGAACGGGGCTAGACTTTTTTTTTAAAAGTACTTCATTGGCTATAAAGCACTTTGGGACGTCCTGAGGTTGTGAAAGGGGCCAGCGGTAGGGTTGCCAATTCTAGCTGGACATATTCCAGGGGGGTTTCATCCCATGATGTCCCGCCCTCACTCTCCCCCGACGCGTCCATCCCCGCGGTGCCCCGACTTCCCACGCCAGTAGGAAAACGCACGGACGAAAAGAAACGCACACAATTATTTATTTTTAACGCTCCCTGTGATATTCCTCCCAGTTGCTGGCGGCCGTGTCCAGGAGATTAATCTTCAAATTCCTGGAGACTCCAGGGCAGCCCTGGAGGAGTTGGCAACCCCTACCAAAATAGTGTCTGTGGCACTTGCCCCTCCTGCATCTCACATGAAGCATGCCAATCGGATGTCAAGGCTCCGGAGCGGGGACAGAGGAGGTTTACCAGGATGATACCAGAGATGAGGGACTTCAGTTATTTGCCGAGATTGGAGAAGCTGGGATTGTTCTCCTTAGAGCAGAGAAGGTGAAGGAGAGACCTAATAGAGGTTCGGATTGAGCAAGTGAGGAGAAACTGCTTCCTCTGGCAAGTGGGCCAGAGGGGTCATGGATTTAAAAGAATTGGCAAAAGAACTAGCGGGGAGACGGAGGAGAAATTTCTTCACCCTGAGGGTAGTTGAGATCTGGAACGTGCGACCTGAAGGGATGGTGGAAGCAAATTCCGTAGGAACTTTCAAAAGGCAATTGGACATGTACGTGAAGAGGACTAATTTGCAGGGTTACGGGGAGAAAGCGGGGGAGCGGGACTAAACAGGACAGCTCTTCCAAAGAGCCGGCACAGGCACGACGGGCCGAATGGCCTCCTTCCGTGCTGTTCGATTCTGTGCCAGCGCCTGTGGAACCCAACCCCAGCACAAAGAGTGAGTGCCTTGAGGAGCAGGGAGTGAAAGCTCTCCATTCCCCAGTCTGTCATGCGCACAGAATTCATTGAGCGCGTGTGTTTTCGAAACCACCCCACTTCCTTACCCATTCCAAGCAGGAACGCGCTCCGAAATCTGTCATGTCCTGTCAGGATTTCGCGTGAGAAACATTGGCTGTATTTAGGGGGCTTTCCATGATGACAATCCGCAGATGCCGCACATAATGAAACCGTTTGAAGGGTTTGGACATTTTTGTAATAAGTGAATGGTTGGAAATTCGGGGAGGAGTAATTATAACGTGAAAGGGATGTTCATAAAGTCATGAATTACCTTACGGTATTGGGAAACGAGTGGCGCCGGTTCCAGCTGATGGCCGAAAGCAGAAAGGCGGCAGTACGGAACTGCGAGGAGCCGGCGGCCCAAGATGGCTGGTCTGTGCCGCGTTAGCTGATCTCAGTGGCAGCGGCAATTGTGACTCCACAGTTAGCCGCGGTGCCCTTGGGCTAGGAGGAGCGGGGGAATAATCGGCCTGTGTTCCCACCCTCCTGTGGACCTCCCTCCCCCCCCCCAACCGCTGGAAATTGCATGTGTGCATGGACCTGGGGGCGAGGACCAGGATTTGGGCCTGGCTGCGATTCCCCCCATAGTCGAATAGCCCGATGGTACTCACCGTTAAACTGAAGGGAGGCTATTTGGAGATGAGCAGCACTTGTCGAACCATAATCCCCAGCAAAGAATTTAGTCATAGGAACAGGAGGAGGCCATTCAGCCCTTCGAGCCTGTTCCGCCATTCAATGAGATCGTGGCTGATCGGTATCTTAACTCCATACACTCGCCTTGGATCCATATCCTTTTATACCCTTGTCTAGCGAAAATCTACCCCGCTCAGATTTAAAATGATTCATTGCGATCTGTTTAGAGGGGACGGGCTTGTTGGGACTCTTCCTGCTCCTGAAAATGATTATGCTCCGAAGTAATTGCACCTACAGCTTTTTGTGGGAGAGAATTCCACACTCCTACCACCCTTTGTGTGAAGAAGTGTTTCCTAACTTCTGTCCTGAATGGCCTGACTCTGATTTTAAGGTGATGTCCCCTTGTGCTAGACTCTCCCCACCAGCGGAAAAAGTTTCTCTCCATCTATACCCGATCAATTCCGTTCAAAATCCTAAAAACCTCAATCAAATTGCCCCTTAACCATCTATATTCCAGGAGAAAGGGGAAAGCCTGTTTGTGAGTTGGTGCAATCTGAGCTGCGAGTTATTGTTTAGTTCTGGGCCGTCTGTCATTCCCAAGGCCAGAATCGACAATGGTCGGACTGCTGTCGGTTGTCAGAAACAGCGGACGTGTTTATTTATATATTATCGGGAGACCTGAAGGGCCAAGGCCGATGGAACAGGGCACCAGGACTGAAGCGTGAAAGAGCGGAGGTGAAATAAATCAGCCAATATTGTGACTGCAGGAGATGCGCAACCTATTCTTAGAATACGGAGCTGCTCGGGGCACCTTCTGGGCAATTGTCGGGACTCGCAGCCCGTTGCCTGGGAGGGCTTGCTGCCTCGCTTTGTCGTTTGCTCCATTAGGGAATGACTCACCGATACGTAAAGGTTGTCAGAACCAACATCACCACCGAGGAATGATGAGTTGCCCCCTGCAGGCTACAAATGTTTGTTTAAAAAAAATATCAAGTAAGTTTACAAGCCAGTAAACTTCTCCAGTTAGCCGGCAAGGCAGGACTGCGATGTAAACGGTGATGGCGTACGGTGGGGAAGGGGGACAGATAGCCGGGAGGTCACCCTCCGTACGTTGCTGTCCGCTCCGGCAATTTTCAGGAGCAGGAAGAGTCCCGACAAGCCCGTCCTCTCTAGACAGATCGCAACCTCCTGTCCTCCCTTCTCGCCGTGTCACTTGATCCCTTCTCTCTTGTCTCTTGAACCCATTTATATTCCTGGAACCATAGAAATGATACAGCCCAGGAGGCAGCCATTCGGCCCATCGTGCCTGTGCCGGCTCTTTGAAAGAGCTCTCCAGTTAGTCTCACTCCCCCCTGCTCTTTCCTCCATAGCCCTGCAGGAGGAGGCCATTGGGCCCATCGAGCCTGCTCCGCCATTCAATGAGATCATGGCTGATCTTCGACCTCATCTCCACTTTTCTGCACTATCCCCATATCCCTTGATTCCCTTAATATTCAAAAGTCTATCAATCTCTGTTTCCTCATGTCGTCTCTGGGTCTTTTGCCATTAACCTTGAATCTATGTCCTCTGGTTACTGACCCACCTGCCACTGGAAACAGTTTCTCCTTATTTACTCTATCAAAACCCTTCATGATTTTGAACACATCGATCAAATCTCTCCTTCACCTTCTCTGCTCTAAGGAGAACAACCCCAGCTTCAATGTCCTTGTCTGGCAACCTATTCCTCCATTGGATTTTTGTTGTGCATTTAAAACTTTCCCCCTCTGTCTTCTCTTCTTCCCCCTACTTTAACTTGTTTCTCTCTGGTATTTTACCTCTAGACTTGACTATTCCAACGCACTCCTGGCCGGCCTCCCACATTCCACCCGACGTAAACTTGAGGTCATCCAAAACTCGGCTGCCCGTGTCCTAACTCGCACCAAGTCCCGTTCGCCCATCACCCCCTGTGCTCGCTGACCTACATTGGCTCCCGGTTAAGCAGCGCCTCAATTTCAAAATTCTCATCCTTGTTTTCAAATCCCTCCATGGCCTCGCCCCTCCCTATCTCTCTAATCTCCTCCAGCCCCACAACCCCCCGAGATATCTGCGCTCCTCTAATTCTGCCCTCTTGAGCATCCCTGATTATAATCGCTCAACCATTGGTGGCCGTGCCTTCTGTTGTCTGGGCCCTAAGCTCTGGAATTCCCTTCCTAAACCTGTCCACCTCTCTCTCCTCCTTTAAGACGCTCCTTAAAACCGACCTCTTTGACCAAGCTTTTGGTCACCTGCCCTAATTTATCCTTATGTGGCTCGGTGTCAAATTTGTTGTCTTAAAATACTCCTGTGCAGCGCCTTGGGACGTTTTATTACGTTAAAGGCGCTATAGAAATACAAGTTATTGTGGTTGTTGTATTTGAAAGCCCTCCCCCACAACAAATGACTGGCCCGGGTTGGATTTGTCAGTTTCCCTTTTTGTAATCTTCGAAACCTTAATTCGATCAACGAGAAGTCTCTTTCTTTGGCAAACAAAGCAAAGCCAACTCCCTTAAGCCATCCTCAGAACCTCGGTGGCTGATGCCCAAGAATCGTGGTCGTTGCTCGTCTCAAGGGCTCGCACATCCTTCCTACGATCAGCTGACAGTGCAGCGGTCAAAGGGAACGTCAAGTGTGTTTTTGGAAGCTACGAGATCGCCATAAGTGCTGCAGTGCGGTTTAGATCTTAAACTGTGGTCTTTGAGGAGGGAAGTCAGACAGAGAGGCGATCCTGGAGAGTTGCCATGCGTTAATGGATCTAAATAAAAGAGTACCGGATGTTATACTTTTTGTTTTATTCCAACTGCCTGCTGCCCCATCAATAGTTCACTTGTATAACATGTTCAGCATCGTAAAACAACCTTTAAAGTGTTTCACAAAGAGGGGGGGAAAAGGAGGAATAAAACTGAGACTGAATGATCGATGCACAAAATGGATTCCCAGAGTACTGAAGGCGAAAGCCAATTAAATGCTGCACTAGGTCCTTCGAGATGGATGGGCCGAATGGCCTTCCTCATCTATAATGACCTTGTGAAATGGAGACAGGAGGTTTAGGGATGGTGACGGCAAGCAAGGTTGAAGCATTTCGGGGGAATATTGAAGGATTGCTCCCACAAACTGCAGTGCGATAATGACCAGGTAATCAGTTTTAGTGATGTTGGTTGAGGGAGAGATATTGGCCCCAGGACACCGGGGAATAACTCCCCTGTTTGTGGGACCTTGCTGTGCGCAAATTAGCTACCATCTCCCCTACAGTGAACACTTCAAAAATACTTCACTGCCTGTAAAGCGCATTGGGACTTCCCGAGGTCGTGAAAAGGCAAGTTCTTTAGTCTCATTCTTTGGCCTAGAACTTGGTGCAGTTGCTCACCTGGACTGCCCCTTTAAGACCACTGCGGAACTACTCCCTGCGGTGAAGAGATCGAAAAAGACAAATCCAGGCACTTGTAGCTGTGTGTAAACTGCGGAGGGTCAGTCGCAGGGCAGATGGAAGTGCTCCTAATTTCTGGCTCCGGGTCAGAAGAAGCCAGCCTGAAGTAACTGATTCTCTCTTTATTGCGTATAGATCATATCACATCTGCAGCAAAGTGTCGACATTTCGAACTCTGACCTCCGCAGTGTCACAGGCACATGAGACACGCAGACACAAATAATCAGTCAAACTCTCTGCCTTCCTGTATATGTCTCACTGTGCCGCACTGTCGGAGGGGCAGTATTGAGGGCGTGCCGCACTGTCGGAGGGGCAGTACTGAGGGAGTGCTGCACTGTCAGAGGGGCAGTACTGAGGGAGCGCCGCACTGTCGGAGGGGCAGTACTGAGGGAGTGCTGCACTGTCGGAGGGGCAGTACTGAGGGAGTGCCGTACTGTGGGAGGGGCGGTACTGAGGGAGTGCCGCACTGTCGGTGGGGCAGTACTAAGGGAGTGCTGCACTGTCGGAGGGGCAGTGCTGAGGGAGTGTCGCACTGTCGGAGGGGCAGTGCTGAGGGAGCGCCTCACTGTCGGAGGGGCAGTGCTGAGGGAGCGCCGCACTGTCGGAGGGGCAGTGCTGAGGGAGTGTCGCACTGTCGGAGGGGCAGTACTGAGGGAGCGCTGCACTGTCGGAGGGGCAGTACTGAGGGAGCGCCGCACTGTCGGAGGGGCAGTGCTGAGGGAGCGCCGCACTGTCGGAGGGGCAGTGCTGAGGGAGCGCCGCACTGTCGGAGGGGCAGTACTGAGGGAGTGCTGCACTGTCAGAGGTGCCGTCTTTCGGATGAGACGTTAAACTGAGGCCCCATCTGCTCTCTCAGGTGGATGTAAAAGATCACATGGCACTATTTCGAAGAAGAGTAGGGGAGTTATCCCCGATGTCCTGGCCCAGATTTATCCCTCAATCAACATAACAAAAACAGATGATCTGGTCATTATCACATTGCTGTTTGTGGGAGCTTGCTGTGCGCAAATTGGTTGCCGCGTTTCCCACATTACAACAGTGACTACACTTCAAAAAGTACTTCATTGGCTGTAAAGCGCTTTGAGACGTCCGGTGTTCATGAAAGGCGCTATAGAAATGCAAGTCTTTCTTTCTTTTATTGGTCGCAGGAGGAGGCCATTCAGCCCCTCAAGCCTGTTCCGTCATTCAATGAGATCACAGCTGATCTGTGCCTCAACTCCATTTACCCGCCTTTGCTCCACATCCCTTGACACCCTCACAAAAACCTATCGATCTCAGTCTGGAAAATTTCAAGTGTCTCGCAGCGTCCACAGCCTTTTGGAATCACAGAATGATACAGCACAGAAGGAGGCCATTCGGCCCATCATGCTTGTGCCGGCTCTTTGCTAGATATCCAATAAATCCCACTCCCCTCGCTCTTTCCCCGTAGCCCTGCAAATGTTGGGGTGGCGAGGGGGGAGAGTTCCAGATTTCCACTACCCTTTGTGTGCAGAAGTGCTTCCTGACATCACCCCTGAACGGCCCTGCTGTATTTTTAAGATTATAGTCTATTACTCTCTCAATTATTTATGTGTCCCAATTTTCCTACACCCTTTCTGTCTGTACTTCAAAACATTATCTCCCTGTATCATAGAAAGTGCACAGAAGGATCCCGCCCATCAAGCAAAAGATTGAATTCCTTTTTAAAATAATTTAAGAACTCCTCAGCAGCAGCTTGTGGCAGGGAATTCTACATTAGCCATCTTCTGTGTAAAATATTTCTTTTCCAGCCCCCCTTTTAAGGTTACCGTTTCACCGATTAGTGGAAACAATTTGTCGCTGTTTACCACGGGGCCATTCCTTAACCTCTCCACTCCAGTGAAAGAAGCCTCCGCTTCTCCCTTCATAACCGTGCCCACCTCATCTCTGATTCTTTCTCGCACTCCTCGTCTTTTTTTTGTGTGTGTCATAAATTGATCCATAAATTCCTGATGGATGAGGTTGTTTCCTTCCCATCCATCTCGCCACTTGTAACTCGCTTATCTCTCACTCCTCCCGAATCCCAGTGCGTCCGCTGAATATCTCTCTCTCTCTCTTGCCCCTCCGTTGCTATTTCCCTCCCTAACCCTCGTGTGTCAACATAAGTGTCAGTTGACCTTTGAACCCTTCAGCAGTAAGCGAGATGGCAGTTTCCCGTGCGTGACATTTTAGGGGGGCGGGGGGCTTGGGGAAAAAACCATTTGTCGACGCTTTCAAAGAATGTTTTGACTTGCCATGTGCTGACCTCCCTGTCGTGGGCCTTGAACCCATCACCTCCTGACCCAGAGTTCAACGTGCTATCAGTGGAGCCAAGCTGCCAACTATTGATCAGCGCCAATTAAGATCAACAATGGAATCAGGAGTGTGAAAGAATTGGATATATATTGATTATGTTCTGAGCGCTGTGGTCTGTTTATAGACCAGATAACTCAAGCTGTATCTGACAGGAGCTTCGAATCGCTCGACGTCCTACCAATTATAAGACCGTATGTTAGAATTTTTTGAATGTAATTGTGGTGCATGTTCTCCCAGTTTTCTCCCCCGCCTCTTTCTCCTGGAGGTCGTGACTCTTACTGGGCTACAGTTCTACAGGTGGCAGATACCCTCCAGCACCCCACCCACGGTGCTGTTTTCCAAGTATGAGCCTGGAGATTGAGTGTACCTGGGCTATTCGACCATGGGGATCACTGCGCCCAAAGCCCAGTCCTGTCCTCAGCTGGGTAGTGATTGACGTAAGAAAACTACTAGGCACTTGGTCTAAGCGTTAAACAAAGCTTTAATCAACTGTTTTTCAACACGGAGATCTAGTTGTGTCCTTCACTAGTTCCTGTTGAAAAATGTCCTGAGCAAGCTGGGCCCATGCCCGCGTATTTATACTCTCCCTGGACAGCGCCACCAGCAGGCCGCCCAGTATTATTTCATAAGTCATTTCCACATGAATGACAAGATTCATGTCAGTGATCAAAAGTAATAATTCTTGCCCATTTACCCCTACCCCCCACTTCCTTCCCTAGACCTAGGGCACTGAGACCTCAGCCATGATCGGCTAAAGTTGCGTTTGCGTGGGTCTTAGAAAGAAAGAAGAAAGGAAGAATTGCATTTCTATAGCGCCTTTCGCGACCACTGGACGTCCCAAAGTGCTTTACAGCCAATGAAGCGCCTTTTGAAGGGTAGTCACTGTTGTAGTGTAGGACTGCACTTCCAAAGTACTTCATGTTGAGGTCTGAGCACTGCAGCATCTCATGCAGTCAGTGGCAGGCCAATCCTGAGCCAGGGAAACCCTGTATCTCTCTTTTTATTGAACTGTATCTTCCCCGGTGTTTGGACTTGGCCAATCCTTTTAAGACTGAGATGAGGAGGAATTTCTTCTCTCAGGCAGTTGTGAATCTTTGAAATTCGCTAGCCGAAAGGGCTGTGGATGCTCAGTCTTTGAGTATATTCAAGGCGGAGATATAGATTTTTGGGGAATCGAGGGATATGGGGATCGGGCAGGGAAAGTGGAGTTGAGGTCGAAGATCAGCCATGATCTGATTGAATGACGGAGCAGGCTCGAGGGGCCGTATGGCCGACTCCTGCTCCTGATTCTTATGTTCTTATCCGGCAAGTTTCTCACCGAGAAAGCTGCCAAAGGCACGAGACCAGAGAGAATCGGGCCAGCGATCAGCGTCCAACCAGGGCACAGACCAGGAATCGAACCTGGGACCCGCTGGCCCAATTGTCCGCTGCTTTTACCGTTACATCGAGTTGACAGCACTTCGGCCCAACTGCTCTGTGCCGGTATTTATGCTCCACATGAGCCTCCTCCCACCCCTCTTCATCTCACCCTATTCCCATATCCTTCTATTCCTTTCTCCCTCATGTGCTTATCCAACCTCCCCTTAAATGCATCTCTGCTATTCACCTCAACCACTCCCTGTGGTAGCGAGTTCCACATTCTCACCACTCTCTCTGGGTAAAGAAGTTTCTCCTGAATTCCCGATTGGATTTATTAGTGACTGTCTGTCCGATCCATGGACATCTGTTGAGCCTGCGGGTCAATTGAAAATTTCAAGACGGAGAGCGATAGATTTTGTTGGGTAAGGGTATCGAGGGATACGGAACCAAGGCGGGTAAATGGAGTTGAGGTCCAGATCGGCCGTGATCTCATTGAATGGCGGAGCAGGCTCGAGTGGCGGAATGGCCTCCTCCTGCGCTTATACACGAGTTTCACAAGATTGCTGCCGTTTCAGAAACAAAAGCCCCACACTGCAGAAAGCCATAATTTCCATGATGTTTAACTGTGAACTCTCCGCAAAGTCATGCTGGGGCGAATTAATTAATTCCTTGCGTGGTAAAATTCATTCTGCTGACGCAGTTAATCAAGGCTCCTCAGGGGGCTATCTCTGGTGTTTTAAGTAACACATTTTTCCTATTTTGTTGAAGTAATTCATTAGGATAATGTAACACTGAGGAGAATCAGCCTGCCCAACCCACTGATTTATACCCTCTAATGCTGAGCCAAGTCAAAAGGGCAAAGCATGGGATGCTGTTGCCTTGGGCAACCTCGGTTGGGTTTCCCATGCAGGAAATTAAGTTGGGGGCCTCTTCTTAGGCAGTCCCTCGGAACCGAGGATGACTTGCTTCCACACTAAAAATGAGTTCTCAGGTGACTGATGAGTCCAATGCGGGACCTACAGTCTCTGTCACAGGTGGGGCAGACGGTGGTTGAAGGGGCGGGTGGGTGGGGTGCTTGGGTTGACGTGCGCTCCTTGCGCTTGGCTTCCGCTTGATCCCGGCGAAGAGATTCGAGGTGTTCGACGCCTTCCCGGATGCTTCTCCTCCACTTATCGAGGTGACTACTACTCTTCCCCGACCTGATCTCTCCTCCAGCCCCTAATGGTGTCAGGAGTTGCTCTTGTAAGGGTGCAGGAACTCCCAGTGCTGTCATTATTTATACTTGTGCAGGTCCAGTTAAACTCAAGTCCTGGAGTAATTCATGAATCTCACCAATGGCTGTGGGTCCAAATTTATAATAGAAAAAAGTGTAACTTACGATGGTCGTCTATGACAGAATTTGGAAAGAAACCCAACCGTAATATAGGGTGTTATGAATCATAGAATCATACAGCACAGAAGGAGGCCATTCGGCCCATCGTGCCTGTGCCGGCTCTTTGAAAGAGCTCTCCAATTAGTCCCACTCCCCCCTGCTCTGTCCCCAGAGCCCTGCAAATGTTTCCTTATTTGGGACAGTGGCACTTGTGTTATAGCTTGGGAGTCACTTGCAGTCTGCCTTCCAAGAGTAGACTTACTGCTCCAAGTGTCTATGGGCCTCCATTCACGGCCCTGTCCAGTTGTGGGATGTTGACCCGTGGTGCTGTTCTTGTTCCTTTTCTTGCTCTCCGGGAAGAGTAAGCACAGAACTGCTCGAAGCGCACGGAGTTATCCCAGCTTCCATACAGGGAGTGGAAGGGCCCTATTAAACTAGTCCCACTCCAGAGATTTGAGCACAAAATCCAAGCTGACACTCCCAGTGCAGTGCGGAGGGAGTGCTGCACTGTCGGAGGTGCCGTCTTTCGGATGAGACGTTAAACCGAGGTCCCGTCTGCTCTCTCGGGTGGATGTAAACGATCCCACGGCCACTATTTCAAAGAAGAGCAGGGGAGTTCTCCCCGGTGTCCTGGCTAATGTTTATTCCTCAACCAACATCACTGAAAACAGATGAACTGGTCGTTTGTTTGTGGGATCTTGCTGTGCACAAATTGACTGCCGCGTTTCCTACATTACAACAGTGACTACACTTCAAAAGTACTCCATTGCCTGTGAAGCACTTTGAGATGTCCACAAGGAGTGGTTGAGGCGAATAGCATAGATGCATTTAAAGGGGATGCTGGATAAACACACGAGGGAGAAAGGAATAGAAGGATCTGCTGATAGGGTGAGATGAAGAGGGGTGGGAGAGGCTCATGTGGAGCATAAACACCGGCACGGACCAGTTGGGCCGAATGGCCTGTTTCTGTGCTATAGACTCGATGCAACCTGTGCTTGGGTAAAATGACAAGTCACGGGTCCTGTGTTCAGAGCTGCCATTGAGTTTCCAGCTTCGTTGACCAGGTTTAGGGAGGGAATTCCAGAGCTTAGGGCCTCGGTAGCTGAAAGCACGGCCGCCAGTGGTGGAGCGATTAAAATCGGGGCTGCTGAAGAGGCCAGGATATCTCCTTATGTGGCTCGGAGTAAAATTGTGTTTGGTAATTGCTCCTGTGAAGCGCCTTGAGACGTTTTACTACGTATGTGTTGAACAAGGACAAGCTGTCTCCCACACAATAGACTCGCTGTGTACCCACAAAAAATGGGCAAAGTATAAAGTGTGAGAAGCTGATGTAAAAGGCGAATACAAAAGCAGAATACTGCGGATGCTGGAAATCTGAAATAAAAACAGAAAATGCTGGAAATACTCAGCAGGTCAGGCAGCATCTGTGGAGAGAGAAACAGAGTGAACGTTTCAGGTCGATGACCCTTCGTCAGAACTGGAAAAAGTTGGAGATGTAACAGATTTTTAAGCAAGTGTAGGGGCGGGGAGAGGGGGGAGGGGAGGAAAGAACAAAAGGGGGAAGGCCTGTGATAGGGTGGAAGTGATAGGATCAGTCCGTAAGGGTGACCCCGAGCTTCTGGTCGCCTGTCAATTTTCCGCTGCACTCCCACTCTGACCTCTCCGTCCTCGGCCTCTTACACTGTTCCAATGAAGCTCAACGTAAGCTCGAGGAACAGCACCTCATCTTTCGATTAGACACTTTACAGCCTTCTGGACTCAACATCGAGTTCAACAATTTCAGACCATAACCTTGGCCCCTATATTTTTTTTTCTCTCTCTCACATGGCAGCTGTTGATGATTCTGCCAGTGCCATTTACACTTCATCTTTTGTTTCTTAACTTGTCCCATTACCATCTCCTTTTGCCTTGCACCATCATCCCATTTGTCTCTTAATCTCTCCTGCCTTCCACCCTATCACAGACCTTCCCTTTTGTTCTTTCCTCCCCTCCTCCCTTTCCCTGCCCCTACACTTGCTTAAAAACCTGTTCCATCTCCAGCTTTTTCCAGTTCTGACGAAGGGTCATCGACCTGAAACGTTAACTCTGTTTCTCTCTTTACAGTTGCTGTCTGACCTGCTGAGTATTTCCAGCGTTTTCTGTTTTGATGTAAAAGGCTATTGTTTAGATGAGATCAGCAACAGTAAAATTACTTTGGTTATTATAGAAACAGATATCTAGTTACACTGGTTTTGGTGAAGCTCAGAGGCCTGTGTTGTTGCTAAGGGTTTTTAAGTTAGTGCTGTATTGTGTCCAATGTGACACTGGGCTGTTTTGGGAGGATGGATGAGGAGAGGCAATATAAACGAAATGGTACAATTTTAAAGAAACTGAGAGACCTGTGGATTCACATATACAATCTTTGAAGCTGGCAGGACACATTGATAAAGCTGTTCATAAAACATGCAGGACCCTTGGCTTTATAAATAGCAAGGAAGTTGTGCTAAACCTTTATAAATCACTAATATAACAACAGAAAACGCTGGAAAAACTCAGCAGGCGAGGCAGCATCCGTGGAGAGAGAAACAGAGTTAACGTTTCAGGTCGAGACCTTTCATCAGAACCATTTATAAATCACTGGTTAGGCCTCAGCTGGAGTATTGTGTCCAATTCTGGGCGCCACACTTTAGGAAGGATGTCAAGGCCTTGGAGAGGGTGCAGAGGAGATTTACTAGAATGATATCAGGGATGAGGGACTTCAGTTATGTGCAGAGACTGGAGAAGCTGGGGCTGTTCTCCTTAGAGCAGAGAAGGCTAAGTGGGGATTTAATTGAGGTGTTCAAATTTATTAAGGGTTTGGATGAAATAAATAAGTAGAAATTGTTTCCACTGGCCGCGGGGCTGGTAACCAAGGAACACAGATTCAAGATAATTGGCAAAAGAGGGGGAGATGAGGAGATTTTTTTTTACGCAGCGAGTTGTGATCTGGAACGCGCCGCCCGAAAGGGCGGTGGAAGCAGATTCAATAATAACTTTCAAAAGGGAGTTGGATAAATACTTGAAAAGGAAAAATTGCAGGGCTAATGGGGAAAGCATGAGGGAGAGTGGGACTAATTGGAGAGCTCTTTCAAAGAGCCGGCACAGGCACGATGGGGCGAATGGCCTCCTTCTGTGCTGTATGATTTAGCCTACTCGTAACAATACAACGTTGACAACTCGAGCCCAGTAAGCTTTAATGTGCCGTACTCTTAATTCATCACCTCAAATTGGTTCCACCACCATTGACCGACCTAGGCTCACCCGTACTTCACTCTAGTGTTACACAGCCCATAATTCTTTCTCCAGGCACCATTCAAGTTTGGAAGAACAGATTGTATCTCTCTGGGTGGTTGTTTTTTTTTTACAGTTCAGAAATTTCACACTCCCACCATGACACATTACTGAAATCCTACCGACAGTAATGGCGTCCAATCCCATGAGTTGATAAGTGCAGTTCAGGAAGGGTGTGCAGTGAATCCTCCCACGCTTTCACTCTCCCTCTCTTCCCCCACCTCCCCACCCCCAATTTAACAGCTTTTGGTGTTTATTACTCAGTCATAATTGTGTTAGATTTATGACATGATCTCGTGCGAAAGCCCACATCTGTTGTAATCGTTCTAGGAAGGTGCTCACCATTACTGTCATGTATTAAAGCATTAAACAGTTCGCATCTATCCATGGTTTTATGTTAGCAGAGAATGGAATCAAATAATGGAGATTGAATTCAACCGTTGCTGCTTTCTGGAGAATTTTATGCTGATTAGGAAAAAGAGTGAAACACTTTCCTAACCCTAACCCCAACCCAGTGTCAGCATCAAACACTCCCAGGGCAGGTACAGCACGGGTTAGATACAGAGTAAAGCTCCCTCTACACTGTCCCATCAAACACTCCCAGGGCAGGTACAGCACGGGTTAGATACAGAGTAAAGCTCCCTCTACACTGTCCCATCAAACACTCCCAGGGCAGGTACAGCACGGGTTAGATGTAGAGTAAAGCTCCCTCTACACTGTCCCATCAAACACTCTCAGGGCAGGTACAGCACGGGTTAGATACAGAGTAAAGCTCCCTCTACACTGTCCCATCAAACACTCCCAGGGCAGGTACAGCATGGGTTAGATACAGAGTAAAGCTCCCTCTACACTGTCCCATCAAACACTCCCAGGGCAGGTACAGCACGGGTTAGATACAGAGTAAAGCTCCCTCTACACTGTCCCATCAAACACTCCCAGGGCAGGTACAGCACGGGTTAGATACAGAGTAAAGCTCCCTCTACACTATCCCATCAAACATTCCCAGGGCAGGTACAGCACAGGTTAGATACAGAGTAAAGCTCCCTCTACACTGTCCCATCAAACACTCCCAGGGCATGTACAGCACGGGTTAGATACAGAATAAAGCTCCCTGTGACCTGTCTGACCGTGATTGCCAATTTAGCGTGAAGTAAGACTGAGCTAACAGGCCAAACTTTGACACCTGTTTAACAAATTATAAGTATCTGCTCCTTCGTCCTAACCCACGATAACAAATCCTGCAGATATTAATGGTAATAACATAGGGAGACCGTACATCCCCGTTTTCCGGGGACAGTCTCCGTATGAGGTACGAGTCCCCGGTTCACGAAACTCGTCCCCGAACAGACTAGAGCCATATTGATTGGAATATATGCACATCGTACCGTTAGACATAATCACAGTTTCAAGTCAATGGACTGAACAGTGTTGTTGTATTATTTACAAACTGTATCTGAATGCGCTTCAATAGAGTGACGTCACATCCGCGGTAATTATATGCACATTTGTTTTGCATTTGTAGTGTATATGTTCAACTGTTAAAAATATAGGCTGATGCGCCTTTATCCCCTGAAGCATGGGGAACAGCTATTCTCCCAAAGAAAGCATTTATATAGCACCCTATTGCATCACACAAATACCCAAACTGCAGTCACCGATGATGAATTAATTTGAAGTCCCAATTGTTACGTAGGGAAGTCCTGCAGCCATTTTGCGCACAGCAAGATCCACCAAACAACAATGGCTAAATAATGGCCGTGTCACCAGAAGAAGTCCCTGTTCTTCTTCGAAGACTGCCAAGGGGACCTTCAGCGCCCACTTGAACCAGCGCAGCGGGCTTAGCGAGACTCAGTCCTGAGTGGAACTTGAACTCGCAACCTTCTGACTCCAAGGGGAGAATGGTACTGAGCTATCCGACTGAATCGTGTCACCATTTCAGTTTTTCCCTCGAGTCCGGTATCTAACAGTAACTCGGTCCAACATTGATATTGAGACAAAAGCAAAATACTGCGGATGCTGGAAATCTGAAATAAAAACAGAAAATGCTGGAAATACTCAGCATCTGCAGAGAGAGAGAAACAAGAGTTAACGTTTCAGGTCGATGACCCTTCATCAGAACTGGGAAAAGATTGATATTGCGATCTGGAACTGTGGTTCACACCCAAGATCTCTGCAGCGCAGTCTGGGAGTGAGGTGTATAGGAGTGTCACGTATAACAGCGTGGCTGGAGGAGGGAGAATATAAGAACATAAGACGTAGGAGCAGGAGGAGGTCATTCGGCCCCTCGAGCCTGCTCCGCCATTCAATAAGATCATGGCCGATCTGATCTTGGCCTCAACTCCATTTCCCTGCCCGCTCCCCATAACCCTTCACTCCCTTATCATTCAAAAATCTGTCTATCTCTACCTTAAATATATTCAAAAATGAGAAGTCGCACAACACCAGGTTATAGTCCAACAGATTTATTTAAAATTACAAGCTTTCAGAGCTATCGCCCCTTCGTCAGGTAAAGTTACAATGAGTGAATCTACAAAAGTTCACAGAATATAAACACAGAAACTGCAGAGATACAATCTTTCAGGGAAGGTGTCCTTACATCAAAGACACATCAAGAGCACAGCCAAGACAATGAGATGTGTCCCAGGGGGTCCAATATTAAATATAGTCAATGACCCAGCCTCCACAGCTCTCTGGGGAAGAGAATTCCAAAGATTCACGACCCTCTGAGAGAAGGAATTCCTCCTCATTTCCGATTTAAATGGGTGCCCCCTTATTCTGAAACTATGCCCCCAAGTTCTAGATTCCCCCACGAGGGGAAACATCCTCTCTGCATCTACCCTGTCAAGCCCCTTCAGAATCTTATATGTTTCAATTAGATCCCCTCTCATTCTTCTAAACTCCAATGAGTATAGGCCCAACCTGCTCAACCTTTCGTCATAAGACAACCCTTCCATCCGAGGAATCAACCTCGTGAACCTTCTCTGAACTGCCTCCAATGCAAGTATATCCCTCCTTAAATAAAGGAGACCAAAACTGTACGCAGTACTCCAGGTGTGGTCTCATTCTCGCACAAAACGTTTTATCTCTCGCTTTATTCTGAAACATTTTCTAAGACTTTTCTGCTCAACCTTGCCTGATTGTTCTTATCTGTCTTTTTTTCCTCCTGTTCCTCCTCTTTCCTCTCCCCCCACCCCTCCTTACCCCACACCTCCCTCTACAGTAGAGATTAAGGTAATAAAGGAGCTGCCCTGGCCTCCACCCGTGGGACAACTGGACAGTGGGACTCCAAAACCTGAAGGGGACTTCCTGGTTTCTCATTGCCATCTCCTGCATCAGCAGCACCACCACCACCTCCACTCGCAGCACGTGCAGCCGCAGCCTGTGCTCGAAGACAGCAGTGGTGGGTCAAGCATTCAGTCCGTTATGGTCTAAAGTGTAACTGCTTTAAATGAAGAAGGGGAACCTGTTGTGTTTCCCTGAACATCAGTATGCATGCAATGCAAGAGGGCTCTCTCGGCCGCTAATTAAGCCAATCATTTATATCCTCCCTCTCCCACGGCACCCCAGCTGTTGTCCTCTTTGCCAGAAGGTCACTGAGCTGACCACCTCCTGCCCACGGCGCTTGTTATGTGAACAGTCAGTAGAAGGGGCCACCTAACTGGGGCAAGCGTGCTCTTCTCCAGTCTTTCTTTTCCCCGTTCTCTCTCTCTCTCTCTCTTTCACTTTAACGGCTTGCTTTGGTTCAACACCTGGCTAGGAAGTGTGACGAGTTGAGGTGTTCACAGTTATGAGGTAACTAGAGGGCGCAGAGTTAAGATAATTGCCAAAAGAACCAGAGGGGGAGATGAGAAGAATTTTTTTACGCAGCGAGTTGTTGTGATCTGGAACGCGCTGCCTGAAAGGGCGGTGGAAGCAGATTCAATAGTAACTTTCAAAAGAGAATTGGATAAATACTTGAAAAGGAAAAATGTGCAGGGCTTTGGGGAAAGAGCGAAGGAGTGGGACTAATTGGTGAGCTCTTTCAAAGAGCTGGCACAGGCACGATGGGCCGAATGGCCTCCTTCTCTGCTGTAAGATTCTATGATTCTACAGGTTGTCCTGTCGGAGGAGCTGGACTGACCAGTGCCCCTAGGACTTGGACTCCCCATCTTCCAGTAAACACCCAGCCTGACTCATTCTCCGTTGGTTCCATGTTCAGGACCTTCACTGATGTGAGCCAATCGTTGATCTCATTGAGGCTGACATTGATCCCAGGCAAATTGTTCCCTCTGGCGGAGGGTCCAATTCCCCGATTAAAATTAGGAGGTTCGGAGTAAGAGGGGAAGTTGGGGGGGGACTTTTTCCGACCCAAAAGGTAATTGAGTTGTGGAACAAGTTGTTGGGGAAAGTTGACCTGGGTGCGTGTGTTCAAGGTATGGCCAAGCAATCTCAACACATAATATCTTCATGTATAACTTTATCGAGTCCACATAAGCTAAAGGAAAGTACTGTATGTAGCTAGATCTTAAAGCTCTACAACCTACTCCTAACGGATCATAAGGACAGAAGTCATACTCGCGCTCCTGGACCCATACGCTGGGTCGGGGGGGGAAGCTGCAATGCGCCGCACTCCCGAAGTGCGGGAGCACCATGGAATTCACCATATTTATAACCCCAAGTAAACAACTCCTGGCCGACTTCCATTCTCACCAGTGAGTTACAGGAGGCCCCACTCTTCTCTGTCCTCAAGGTTGTTACATTCTAGTACTTATGTTGTTCATCTCTTCCTTCTCGGTACTTTTCCATTAGCCCTAATCTAGCTTACCTCCTGTTAATTATGTTAGTTCTTACATAGTATGACATAGAATTTACAGCACAGAATCAGGCCATTCGCCCCAACTGGTCCATGCTCCACATGAGCCTCCTCCCACCTCTCTTCATCCAACTTCATCAGCATATCCTTTTATTCCTTTCTCCCTCATGTGTTTATCTCGCTTCCCCTTAAACGCGTCTATGCTATTCGCCTCAACCACTCCCTGTGGTAGCGAGTCCTTAGACTAGTAAAATCCTAATTTATATTATAAACTCAATCTAATCTATTCTATTGATTATTTTTACTTTTAGTCTACCTTGTGATTAACCATGGAATGTCTCTGTTGCATTTACTTACCTCACTTTGCCTGTCTGGTTTGCCCGAGGATGATTCTGTACGTACCCTGCTAACTATTCCATCTTCCTTTGTAAGGCTTAGGTAACCCAATGTTGAGATACATTTAGCAATACAGTGTCAAATAGTTGCATATATGTAAGTGTATTAAATATCACGCTTGTAAAATGCCAAGCACTATTCAGGGACATATTGAAGTGGGCAATGTAAATGGGGTCAAGAGGGAAATTAGATGTATCTCTGGAGAGAGAAGGGGTTTGAGCGATACGGTGAGAAGGTGGGTAGGTGGGGTTGAGCGATACGGTGAGAAGGTGGGTAGGTGGGGATGAGAGATACGGTGAGAAGGTGGGTAGGTGGGGTTGAGCGATACGGTGGGTAGGTGGGGTTGAGAGATACGGTGAGAAGGTGGGTAGGTGGGGTTGAGAGATACGGTGAGAAGGTGGGTAGCTGAGGTCGAGCGATACGGTGAGAAGGTGGGTAGGTGGGGTTGAGCGATACGGTGAGAAAGTGGGGTTGAGAGATACGGTGAGAAGGTGGGTAGGTGGGGTTGAGCGATACGGTGAGAAGGTGGGGTTGAGAGATACGGTGAGAAGGTGGGGTTGAGCGATACGGTGAGAAGGTGGGTAGGTGGGGTTGAGCGATACGGTGGGTAGGTGGGGTTGAGCAATACGGTGAGAAGGTGGGTAGGTGGGGTTGAGCGATACGGTGAGAAGGTGGGTAGGTGGGGTTGAGAGATACGGTGAGAAGGTGGGTAGCTGAGGTCGAGCGATACGGTGAGAAGGTGGGTAGGTGGGGTTGAGCGATACGGTGAGAAAGTGGGGTTGAGAGATACGGTGAGAAGGTGGGTAGGTGGGGTTGAGCGATACGGTGAGAAGGTGGGGTTGAGAGATACGGTGAGAAGGTGGGGTTGAGAGATACGGTGAGAAGGTGGGTAGGTGGGGATGAGAGATACGGTGAGAAGGTGGGTAGGTGGGATTGAGAGATACGGTGAGAAGGTGGGTAGGTGGGGATGAGAGATACGGTGAGAAGGTGGGTAGGTGGGGTTGAGAGATACGGTGAGAAGGTGGGTAGGTGGGGTTGAGAGATACGGTGAGAAGGTGGGTAGGTGGGGTTGAGAGATACGGTGAGAAGGTGGGTAGGTGGGGTTGAGAGATACGGTGAGAAGGTGGGTAGGTGGGGATGAGAGATACGGTGAGAAGGTGGGTAGGTGGGGATGAGAGATACGGTGAGAAGGTGGGTAGGTGGGGATGAGAGATACGGTGAGAAGGTGGGTAGGTGGGGTTGAGCGATACGGTGAGAAGGTGGGTAGCTGAGGTTGAGCGATATGGTGAGAAGGTGGGTAGGTGGGGTTGAGAGATACGGTGAGAAGGTGGGTAGGTGGGGTTGAGCGATACGGTGAGAAGGTGGGTAGCTGAGGTTGAGCGATACGGTGAGAAGGTGGGTAGGTGGGGTTGAGCGATACGGTGAGAAGGTGGGTAGCTGAGGTTGAGCGATACGGTGAGAAGGTGGGTAGGTGGGGTTGAGAGATACGGTGAGAAGGTGGGTAGGTGGGGTTGAGCGATACGGTGAGAAGGTGGGTAGGTGGGGTTGAGCGATACGGTGGGTAGGTGGGGATGAGAGATACGTTAAGAAGGTGGGTAGGTAGGGTTGAGATCTATCAAAAAGAGATGGGCAAATTGCCTTCTGTTCCAAAAAAACCCTTGTGTTATTCTTAAACAAACAAAACATTTCCTTTAGAGATTGCAGAAAATTCTTCGCATTCGCATTTTCTGTCAGGTGACTCTGTTAAAGGGCAAGTGTCTGGTCTTCCGATCAACAGCAACATCTCGCCAAACCAGTTTTTCCAATATCCTTTCAAGCCCTTCTGCATTCCGAATCCTGCCCACCTCAAATAATACGGTTGCTGTTGCATCAATTCAGTACATTCAAACAGCGAGGTTCGCCTTTAATGATGTGCCGACAGATCGAAGAATGATAGATTGTGGAAAAATATATTGTTGCTTATAGAATATAATATAGATATTTTGAGTATTGAGTGCCAATACCTGGGCTCAGCTAGACTGATTTTCTTGTAACTTTGGTGAGGGATGTTAGAAGGTGATTTTTTTTTCATCATCGAGGCTGACACTTCAGTGCAGTGCTGAGGGAGTGCTGCACTGTCGGAGGTGCCGTCTTTCAGGAAACACGGCAGCCAATTTGCGCACAGCAAGCTCCCACAAACAGCAAGGTGATAATGACTGGATAATCAGTTATTTTAGTGATGTTGATTGAGGGATAAATATCGGGCAGGATACCGGGAATGAGACGTTAAACCGAGGCCCCCGTCTACCCTCTCAGGTGGATATAAAAGATCCCACGGCACTATTCGAAGAAGAGCAGGGGAGTTATTCCCGGTATCCTGCCTGATAATTATCCCTCAATCAACATCACTAAAACAAAACAGATTATCCGGTCATTAACACCTTGCTGTTTGTGGGATCTTGCTGTGCGCAAATTGGCTGCCGCGTTTCCTACATTACAACAGTGACTACACTTCAAAGAGTGCTTCATTGGCTGTAAAGTGCTTTGGGACGTCCGGTGGTCATGAAAGGCGCTATATAAATGCACGTCTCTCCTAGATTCTTTTCTTTAATAGAAAGAAAGACTTGCATTTCTATAGCGCCTTTTACGACCACCGGACGTCCCAAAGCGCTTCACAGCCAATCAAGTACTTTCTGAAGTGAAGTCGCTGTGGTAATGTAGGAAAGTGATGTTATGACAATGAATAGCCTGTTCATTGTCCAATATGTGGCATTATTTTCAAACAGCGAGCTCTAAAGGGCCAAATCACGGTGCCGCAGTGGCTCGCTCGGGAAGTGCACACCCCTTTACTGGGCCACACAGAGTAGAAAGGTGGCAGTTTTGTCCTGTGTTGGCGGGTCTCGGTCCGGGTTGGTAGTAGGGGTGGCACAGGTCGCCCTGGGGCCCTCTGGCATAGAACGGCACGGAAACGCAGGCACCTGATCGCAAAAAACAAAGGACGATTGCCCGACCGTTCCAGTACATTTGGAGACTGTGCGATGTTGCCTACAAGCATGGCAGGACTTAATATGCCAACTGAGTGTCTGTAGACAAGGGGTTCAGTGGCGAACAGACTGCTACACTCACTCTCTGGGCCCCATGCACGAACATAGGAACAGGAGGAGGCCATTCAGCCCCTCCGGCCTGTTCCACCATTCAATTCCATCATAGCTCATCTGTACCAGAAGATTGGCTGGGCTCCTAGTGTCAAGTAAAAGGTAACACGATCTATTGAACCCAGGAGCCGTGACTGATAACCAGGCTGCATTGAGCAAGGTACACTTCTGTTGGATTTGCACCAGTCAGGTATAAACGAATCAAGTTTTATATTAAAGTGAATATTGAAAATACGTGAAGTCTGTTTCTAATAGTAAATGTACGCAGATACACTTCTGTACATCAAATATCTTTAAATTTCTCCCTCCTCCGCCCCAGCCTCCCTCCCCTTTCCCCCCGACCCCAGCCTCCCTCCCCTTTCCCCCTGCCCCAGCCTCCCTCCCCTTTCCCCCCACCCCAGCCTCCCTCCCCTTTCCCCCCACTCCAGCCTCCCTCCCCTTTCCCCCCGCCCCAGCCTCCCTCCCCTTTCCCCCCACCCCAGCCTCACTCACGAGCTTGACCCTGCCACTAAGACAGCATGCCAACCCCACATTGACACAGGCTGTGGACACTTGCTGGCGAGGGGGTTGAATCCATGCTAGTTAAACGAGTTGCTCTGCTACGTCTGCATGTCTTGTGTGAATTGACCTGGATATCATTTCCCTTGTTGAACAGTCTGGTGTTTTACAGTGTTCCGAGCATGTTAAACGTCCCACGGCAGAGAACACCACAATGTAATTTTTTTCTTAATGGACTGCTGTAACTATGTGACACGCAGATTCATTTGTATATAATAAATATTTTATTTTTTAAAAAAAACCTTTCTGCACTTTTTCTGTTAATATCCTTCACGACTCGACGTTAAATGTTTGAGATACAGACTGATTCCGTGCTTTAGTTTGGACCGAAACATCGAAATCAGTAACTTCCAATTAACTCTTCTGACTGCCAATTTTCTCCCTCTCCGCTCCTGAGGGCAATGGCTTTGGCTGGGGGGTGGGGGGGGGTCCTTTAAGAACCAAACACCCTCCAGTATTGCCCCATTCTTCGTGTGAGAGCCAGCTATTCGACATACAAGATTCTGAGGGGGATTGACAGGGTAGATGCTGAGATGTTGTTTCCCCCTGGTTGGAGTGTCTAGAACTAGGGGGCATAGTCTCAGGATAAGGGGTCGGCCATTTAAGACTGAGATGAGGAGGAATTTCTTCACTGAGGGTTGTGAATCTTTGGAATTCTCTGCCCCAGAGGGCTGTGAAAGCTGAGTCTTTGAGTACATTCAAGGCTGAGATCGATAGATTTTTGGAATCAAGGGATATGGAGATCGGGCGGGGAAGTGGAGTTGAGGTCGATGATCAGCCATGATCTCATTGAATGGCGGAGCAGGCTCGAGGGGCCGTATGGCCGACTCCTGCTCCTATTTCTTATGTTCTTATAGAAAGAAAGACTTACATTTCTCCAGCGCCTTTCACGACCACCGGACGCCTCAAAGCACTTTACAGCCAATGAAGTACTTTTTGAAGTGCAGTCACTGTTGTAATGTGGGAAACACGGCAGCCAATTTGCGCACAGCAAGCTCCCACAAACAGCAATGTGATAATGACCAGATAATCTGGTTTTTTTTGTTATGTTGATTGAGGGATAAATATTGGCCCCAGGACACCGGGGAGAACTCCCTGCTCCTCTTCGAAATAGTGCCATGGGATCTTTTTACGTCCACCTGAGAGAGCAGACGGGGCCTCGGTTTAACATCTCATCCAAAAGACGGCACCTCTGACAGTGCAGCGCTCCCTCAGTACTGCACTGGGAGTGTCAGCCTAGCTTTATGTGCGCAAGTCCCTGGAGTGGGGATCGAACCCACAACCTTCTGACTCAGAGGCGAGTGCACTGCCCACTGAGCCACGGCTGACACTGTATACATCTGAGAAACTTTAACCAGAACAATCAGATCAATTCGGAATAAGGAACGTATACAAGGGCTGAATGTTTTTCCCTCTCAAATGAAATGAAGTTCGGACTTAACAGTGCAGGAGGTATCGTACAATGAGGATGGAGGGAGGAGGAAGTATCGGATGAGGTATTTGGAGCTAGAGCAGGAAAGGAGCAAGAGAGGAGGAACTAATTTTAATAGATGGGGTAAAGTAGAGGAAGACAAGAAAGATTGCAACAGAGCGAGCGATGAGAGACAGATTCCCAGATAGGCTCATGGCAACAGAAATTCCAAATTCTTCCGGCTGAACTTGTGAATAGAACAGTACAGCACAGAAGGAGGCCATTCGGCCCATCGTGTCTGCACTGGCTCTTTGGAATCTCGTACCTAATTTCAGGAATCTCATGAAGATCGAGTTGCTGTCTTCGCTTTGCCTGTTGCGTTCTTTCGCAGTGTAACTGACCGCGAGGGCCATGTTCTCCTTCCATCAGCTGTAGCTCCTTTGTGTAAATGGCCTGATGTATCTGCAGCGTTGGCAGGGTGCAGCAGCACACGCCATCGGGTTAAAGCTAGGGGTTCCTGTCGAGTACACGCAGGGAGCTGCCGCTTGTAGTCCGTCAGCCAATCGGGTTTCCGCATTACGGCGGGGGGGGGGGGGGGGGCGTCCTGTCGCGAAGGGAGAGGGGGTGTGAAATGGGCCTCCCGAGTGAAGCCATCAGCACATCTCCATCAAGCAGCAGTATTGCTTTGGGCTTGCAGCTAAGAAACGCATACAGTTTGTCAAAGCTGTACCTCACTCTGGCCTTCACCGTGCTCAAGCTATCTCCTGAACTGGTTTCCAGTGCCTGAGAGGAATTTTAGAGTGCACACATGCAGCTCCCAACAAGGGTCTCCTCCAGCCCCACAACCCTCTGAGATCCCTGCGCTCCTCCAATTCTGGCATCGTACACATCCCCCACTTTCTTCGCCCCACCATTGGCGGCCGTGCCTTCAACTGCCTCGGCCCTTAGCTCTGGAATTCCCTCCCAAAACCTCTCCACCTCTCTCTCCTCCTTTAGGACGCTCCTTGAAACCGACATCATCTGTCCGAATGTCTCCTTCTTTGGCTTGATGTCAAATTTTGTCTGATTACGCTCCTGTGAAGCACCTTGGGGAGGTCTTACTACGTTAATGACGCTACATAAATGCAAGTTGTTGTTGTTGCAGGTTCCCCCCCCCCCCCCCTCTCCTGAGGCCGCTGGTTGTTGCTGGGGTACAGGCAGCTCTCTGCCACCTCACCCGAGGGGACGGTGCCGGCTGGGTGTTCGAGGATAATCCAGTCCATGTGCTCGCCTGCAACACTGGGTTAGCAAGTTGTGAGGAGGACACAGAGAGTCTGCAAAGGGATGTAAGATAGGTTAAGTGAGTGGGCAAAAATTGGGCAGATGGAGTGTAATGTGGGAAAATGTGAGGTTATGCACTTTGGAAGGAAGAATGAAAAAGCAAATTATTATTTAAATGGAGTGAGTCTACAGAATGCTGCGGTACAAAGGGATCTGGGGGTCCTAGTACATGAAACACAAAAACTTAGCATGCAGGTACAGCAAGTAATTAGGAAGGCTAATGGAATGTTGGCCTTTATTGCAAGGGGTATGGAGTATAAAAGTAGGGAAGTTTTGCTACAACTTTACAGGGCGCTGGTGAGACCACACCTGGAGTACTGCGTACAGTTGTGGTCTCCATATTTAAGGAAGGATAGACTTGCATTGGAGGGAGTGCAGAGAAGATTCACTAGGTTGATTCCTGGGATGAAGGGGTTGTCTTATGAGGAAAGGTTGAGCAGGTTGGGCCTATACTCATTGGAGTTTAGAAGAATGAGAGGGGATCTTATTGAAACATATAAGATTCTGAGGGGGCTCGACAAGGTAGATGCAGAGAGGATGTTTCCCCTCATGGGGAAATCTAGAACGAGGGGGCATAGTTTCAGAATAAGGGGGCACCCTTTTAAAACGGAGATGAGAAGGAATTTCTTCGCTCAGAGGGTCGTGAATCTTTGGAATTCTCTACCCCAGAGAGCTGTGGAGGCGGAGTCACTGAATATATTCAAGGCGGAGATTGACAGATATTTGAACTACAAGGGAGTCAAAGGGTATGTGGAGAGAGCGGGAAAGTGGAGTTGAGGACAAGATTGGATCAGCCATGATCTTATTGAATGGTGGAGCAGGCTCGAGGGACTGAATGGCCGACTCCTGCTCCTGTTTCTTATGTTCTTTCCTGTGGGAGTTGCGGGGTGGGGGGGTGGGGGGGGGGGCGTGGGGCGGGTTGCTGAACTGTGTCCAGGAGCTGGAGAGGTGCCTAATTTAATCGTCGTTCTCCCCGCTCCTGCTCCGACCTAAAGGACACGGAGATCAGTTGTAGTGCCCCAGCTCAGGTCCACTGGAATCGGCTGTGGGGACTCGGTCCTGCCTGCGGCAGAGGCAACAGTATATCTCGGGACCACACCGGGCGAGCATTGACTCCCTGAGCTACTGGGAATCGACATCTCCCTTCCTAAGCCAGGGGTACCAAGGGCGTTTGTAGCACCCCAAGGGAGCGCATGTGTGTGTGTGTGTTTGCTTATGCGCGTGCATGTTTGTGTTTTACACACTGTGCCATCCAGCCATCTGATGCAAGACTCCCTGTCGCTGAACCCTTTTGATTAATGAGTTTCCTTCACAGCTCAGACGAAAGAGGGAAAGAATTGCCGGCTGCCCTTGTGTTGAATCAGTCTAATGCAGATTGAACGTGCACAGCAGGGTGCGGTGTTATTGATCCCCCGGGTCAGCAACACATTCACCAATAACTGAGTTACACACGGAGCTTCTGAGTCCTTCAGGAAATCAGGATCGTGTTCTTTGCTGGATTCGACAGGAGATTAGACATATTTCAAATTCCAGCCCTTCGACACGACACTGCTCCTGAGTTGCGAGCAGAACAGAACTGAATGGACTTTTTATAAAACTCTCCTTTGTGTTCATCAAGGTCAGGAATGTGAGCAAAGGAACACATTCTCATTTCAGTGTCTGTATCAACACAGGCAGGTACAGCACTGGTTAGATACAGAGTAAAGCTCCCTCGACATTGTCCCCATCAAACACTCCCAGGGCAGGTACAGCACGGGTTAGATACAGAGTAAAGCTCCCTCTACACTGTCCCATCAAACACTCCCAGGGCAGGTATAGCACGGGTTAGATACAGAGTAAAGCTCCCTCTACACTGTCCCATCAAACACTCCCAGGGCAGGTACAGCACGGGTTAGATACAGAGTAAAGCTCCCTCTACACTGTCCCATCAAACACTCCCGGGGCAGGTACAGCACGGGTTAGATACAGAGTAAAGCTCCCTCTACACAGTCCCATCAAACACTCCCAGGGCAGGTACAGCACGGGTTAGATACAGAGTAAATCTTCCTGTTAGCAATGGGGTTCTGTGTGTCAAACTCCAGTGGAAAGTGAAGAGAGCAGCTTATGGAGGTCGATGCTTTCCTGTTTGAGCGTCATTCCCTGGGATCCATAATCACAATAGAAAAACCACATACGTCAGTCACAACTCATGTCTGTCCTTTGAAAAGTCCCGATGGAAAATCCCCATCCCAGATGTAGGATGGAAGACTGGAAACACAACTTAAAGACTGAAAACTCTGGGAATGCGCAGCCGGATCCATGAGCCTCTGAAAATGAGAGGTGGAGTAATGTATAACATGTGCTCCTCGATGGAACGGAGTGTGTATGATGGAGTTAACCCACCCAAAATGTTAAGCCATCATCACTGAGCCGTGGCTCAGTGGGCAGCTCCCTCGCCTCTGAGTCAGAAGGTTGTGAGTTCAAGTCCCACTCCAGAGACTTGAGCACAAAAATCTAGGCTGACACTCCCAGGACAGTACTGAGGGAGCGCCGCACTGTCGGAGGGACAGTACTGAGGGAGCGCCGCACTGTCGGAGGGGCGGTACTGAGGGAGTGCCGCACTGTCGGAGGGGCAGTGCTGAGGGAGCGCCGCACTGTCGGAGGGGCAGTACTGAGGGAGCGTTGCACTGTCAGAGGGGCAGTACTGAGGGAGCGCTGCACTGTCGGAGGGGCAGTACTGAGGGAGCGCTGCACTGTCAGAGGGGCAGTACTGAGGGAGCGCTGCACTGTCGGAGGGGCAGTACTGAGGGAGCGCCGCAGTGTCGGAGGGGCAGTACTGAGGGAGCGCCGCACTGTCGGAGGTGCAGTACTGAGGGAGCGCCGCAGTGTCGGAGGGGCAGTACTGAGGGAGTGCTGCACTGTTGGTGGGGCAGTACTGAGGGAGCGCTGCACTGTCGGAGGGGCAGTACTGAGGAGACGCCGCACTGTTGGAGGTGCCGTCTTTCGAATGAGATGTTAAACCGAGGCCCCGTCTGCTCTCTCAGGTGGACGTAAAAGATCTCATGGCCACTATTGAAGAAGAGCGGGGGAGTTTATCCTCGGTGCTCTGGTTAATATTTATCCCTCAATCAACATCACTAAAAACAGATTATCTGGTCATTATCACATTGCTGTTTGTGGGAGCTTGCTGTGCGCAAACTGGCTCCCGCTTTTCCTACATTACAACAGTGACTCCACTTCATAAAATACTTCATTGGCTGTAAAGTGCTTTGGGACATTGTGAAAGGCGCTGTAGAAATGCAAGTCTTTCTTTCACTCCTTCAGGTGCTGATAGACCTGTTTCCACCATCTTCTGTTTTTCTTCAATTAAATGACACTCTTTAAGTTGGTACCTTTTGCTGTTTTTATCGAATTATTGCAATCGGGAGTGTTTGCTAATTCCGCTGCTTTTTTGAGGTAAACACAGTGAAAGCTGGCCTTGCGGATCCTGCCAGTCTCTTCACCCGCCTGTGGGCCATCTAAATTTAGGAGGTGACTTTAGAAGGATGGAGTCATGGCTGACGAGGCAGTCTAATCCACTTGAGTGCTTTAGACGATATCAGAACCCACAAGCTGAGCTTTGAGTGGTTTGTGAGTGTTCTGAACCCCAGCCCAAGGTCTAATTGTAGTCTCCGTTCACTCGCTGCCATTTTATTTCATGTAATGCGGCCTGGTCGGGCCTGTGTCTGTGGCTTCCATTTTACTCGCTTCATTTTTGTCTGATTATTTTTGCTAAATGTTTGTTTTATATACTTAATTTTCTTGCTAATTTTTCCCTTCTCTTCCCTTCCTTCCTTGTCCCTCCCCTGCTCTTCCATCCTCTCCCCTTCCCTCCCCATCCTCCCTCCTCCCTCCCCTCTTCCCATTCCCTCTTCCCCATCTCTCCCCCTCCTCCCTCCCCTCCTCCTCCTCCCTCCCCTCTTCCCCCTCCCCTCTTCCCCTCTCCCCCTTCCCCTCTTCCCCTCTTCCCATTCCCTCTTCCCCCCCTCCTCCCTCCCCTACCCCTCCTCCCTCCCCTCTTCCCCCTCCCCTCCTCCCCCTTCCCCTCTTCCCCCTCCCCTCTTCCCCCTCCCCTCTTCCCCTCTTCCCCCTTCCCCTCTTCCCCTTCCCCTCTTCCCCCTTCCCCTCTTCCCCTTCCCTCTTCCCCCTTCCCCTCTTCCCCCTCCCCTCTTCCCCCTCCCCTCTTCCCTCCTCTCCCTCTTCCCCTCTTCCCTCTTCCCCCCTCCCCTCTTCCCCCCTCCCCTCTTCCCCCCTACCCTCTTCCCCCCTCCCCTCTTCCCCTCCCCTCTTCCCTTCCCCTTCCCCTCTTCCCCTCCCCTCTTCCCCTCCCCTCTTCCCCTCTTCCCTCTTCCCCTCTTCCCTCTTCCCCCTCCCCTCTTCCCCCCTCCCCTCTTCCCCCTCCCCTCTTCCCCCTCCCCTCTTCCCCCTCCCCTCTTCCCCCTCCCCTCTTCCCCCTCCCCTCTTCCCCCTCCCCTCTTCCCCCCTCCCCTCTTCCCCCTTCCCCTCTTCCCCCCTTCCCCTCTTCCCCCTCCCCTCTTCCCCTCTTCCCTCTTCCCCCTTCCCCCCTCCCCTCTTCCCCCCTCCCTCTTCCCCCTCCCCTCTTTCCCCCTCCCCTCTTCCCCCTTCCCTCTTCCCCCTTCCCCTCTTCCCCCTTCCCCTCTTCCCTCTTCCCCCCTCCCTCTTCCCCCTCCCCTCTTCCCCCTCCCCTCTTCCCCCTCCCCTCTTCCCCCTTCCCCTCTTCCCCCTTCCCTCTTCCCCCTCCCCTCTTCCCCTCTTCCCTCTTCCCCTCGTCCCTCTTCCCCCCTCCCCTCTTCCCCCTCCCCTCTTCCCCCTCCCCTCTTCCCCCTCCCCTCTTCCCCCTCCCCTCTTCCCCCTCCCCTCTTCCCCCTTCCCCTCTTCCCCCCTCCCCTCTTCCCCCCTCCCCTCTTCCCCCTCTTCGTGAAAAGCGCTATAGAAATGCAAGTCTTTCTTTACTCCTGTCACCAATCGGGCTGGGTGTCGGGCGGGACACTGTCGTTAAGATCGTCCCCCCGGCCTTGCCAGGTTTGTCGCTCCTGCTAGCGGGGCTCCTCCGCGCGCTCCCCCCCCCCCCCGCCCCCCGCGCCCCCATTAATATCGAGCCCATTGATTGGAGAGAGTTGGGAGTCAAAAAAAAAGCCCCGGAATCAGCCGTGCTCAGTGCGCATCGAGTCCTGGAAGCTCCCGCCACTGACGTCACGGGGCGAGCAATCTCGCAACTTCCTCTCTCCGTTATTTTTTCCCTAGCGGACCGGAACTGGTTTGAAGTGGTTTGGCGCCTTCAGCAGAGAGAGGAATTTGATAGAAGAGCGCTAAATGTTTGTGCGAGTACGTCATTAGCGAGTTCCACGCTGGTGCAAATAAGAACATTCGGACTGTTTGCCTAGACCGCGAGAGGGTGGGGTGGGGGGGGGAGGGGTGATGGTTATGGGGCAGCCGCAAGCACTGAACCAATTCATGCGTCGCTGCAACAGTCTGATCCCGACACATGTGATCTTGAAACCAAACGCAGAATTGGGGATGCCAGAAACGGAGCAGGCATCTCCCAGCTTTTCATTTCCTCCTCTGACAGCTGATGTGATGTCGTTAGAGGTTGCTGTCCGATTGAGGAATGCTAATTGAATGAGCTGCAATCTGCTTGACATGTTTTTGACGAGTTTTTATTGCATGTCAAACGTTCTGACATGTTGAGGGCGATCTAGCTTGAATGCTGCATATTTTAAATTCCCGCGGCTGCCAGGGTGCCTCCAGATTTCAGGGTTCCACCCAGCAATTATCCCCTCAAAAAATTAAATTCCAGAATTAGGGCTCAGCCCGGTTAAATCCGCAAACGTTGGCAGCTCCCACCAGTCCTGGAGCGATGGGCACTGCCACTTTGCTCCGCTACCGGGAGCACCGTCACCTTGGCATCAAGGGTTTGGGACCACACCTTCAGTTGCCCGTGTCCTGCACTGGGCAGTTGGCACCAAGGATGCCAGCTCCATCTCTGCAACCTCCTCCAGCCCTCCGCGATCTCTGCGCTCCTCCAACTCTGGCCTCTTGTGCATGACCCGCTCCCTTCACCAGCCCCAGCCCCCCCCCCCCACCCACCCATCCTTGGCGGCCGTGCCTTCAGTCATTGAGGCCCTAAGCTCTGGAATTCCCTCCCTAAACCTCTCCGCCTCTCTCTCTCCTCCTTTAAGATGCTCCTTAAAACCTACCTCTTTGACCAAGCTTTTGGTCCCCCGTCCTAATATCTCCTTTGGTTCGGTGTCAATTGTTGTCTGGTTGTGTGCAGTTTTGGTCTCCTTACCTGAGAAAGGATATACTTGCCACAGAGGGAGTGCAGCAAAGGTTCACCAGACTGATTCCTGGGATGGCAGGACTGTCGTATGAGGAGAGACTGGGTCGACTAGGCCTGTATTCACTAGAGTTTAGAAGAATGAGAGGGGATCTCATTGAAACGTATAAAATTCTGACCGGGTTAGACAGACTGGATGCAGGGAGGATGTTTCCCCTGGCTGGGGGTGTCTAGAACGAGGGGTCACAGTCTCAGGATACGGGGTAGGACATTTAGGACTGAGATGAGGAGAAATGTCTTCACTCAGAGGGTGGTGAACCTGTGGAATTCTCTACCACAGAAGGCTGTGGAGGCCAAGTCACTGAATATATTTAAGAAGGAGATAGATAGATTTCTAGACACAAAAGACATCAAGGGGTGTGGGGAGAGAGCGGGAATATGGTGTTGAGATAGAGGATCAGCCATGATCATATTGAATGGCGGAGCAGGCTCGAAGGGCCGAATGGCCGACTCCTGCTCCTATTTTTATACGCTCCTGAGAAGCGCCTTGGGGGGGCGTGTTACTGCGTTAAAGGCGCTATACAAATGCAAGAAGTCATTTTTCCCACCAGCCATTGTTTTGCCCTGTCTGAGTGAGATTGCCCGTTTCGCGCTGTATTAGGGGCGGTTTTGGATTATGGGGCTCAAATTGCATTGAAACTGCCCCGCCTGTTGCAGCCAACAGACAGAGCCCATCAATCTGGGCTGCAGCGGAGCCCAGGTACCCGAGGTGAAGCAGGCCAGGGTCTGACCCACTGCTAACACCTTTAGGCTTGTGAGATTATAAATGTCAGCCCCTCCACTCATAATGGACTGTGCCACGGCACCATTTCATGGCTGACATTCAATCCATTGAAGAGGAGGCCAGTACTTTTTTATTGGTTCAGTGGATGTGGGCGTCGCTGGCAAGGCCATCATTTATTGCCCATCCCTTCATTCGGCAGAACTCAAAGCACAGAGTCACGAATTGAACCCTTTGAATATAGAACATAACAGAAGAATTCGGAGCAGGAGTCGGCCCTACGGCCCCTCGAGCCTGCTCCGCCATTCAATCAGATCATGGCTGATCTTCGACCTCAACTCCACTTTCCCGCCCGATCCCCATATCCCTTGATTCCCTTAATATCCAAACATCTAACGATCTCTGTCTTGAATATACTCAACAACTGAGCCTCCACAGCCCTCTGGGGCAGAGAATTCCAAAGATTCACAACCCTCTGAGTGAAGAAATTCCTCCTCATCTCAGTCTTAAATGGCCGACCCCTTATCCTGAGACTGTGACCTCTGGTTCTAGACTCCCCAGCCAGGGGGAAACATCCTCCCTGCATCTATTCTGTCAAGTCCTGTGTTTTATATTTTTCAATGAGATCCCCCCTCATTCTTCTAAACTCTAGAGAATATAGGCCTAGTCTACTTAATCTGTCCTCATAGGACAATCCCCCCATCCCAGGAATCAGTCTGGTGAACCTTCGTTGCACTCCCTCTAAGGCAAGTATATCCTTCCTTAGGTAAGGAGACCAAAACTGGACACAATACTCCAGGTGTGGTCTTTACTCTTGTACTCAAATCCTTTTGTAATAAAGGCTAACAAACCATTTGCTTTTCTAATTGCTTGCTGTACCTGCATGTTAAGTTTCAGTATTTATTACTTGTTAAAATTTTCAGTAGTTTGGTGTTACTCACTCAGATTGGGGATTTAAGGCCTAATTCAGCAATCCTAGACTCCCAACGGGGGAACTGCACTCGATGAGCGTGTGGGTCGGACAGTTGGCCCTGTCTCCAGCCCGCGCTCCTGTCCAGTGTCGATCCCTGCAGGCAGTGCAGAATCACTGAGGTCACTCTTTACGTCTGAGTGTAAAGCCACGTACAGAGCTGTCAGCCCAGTAATCGCGTGTCTCTCTGATGTCATCAGGTTTTTATTGTCAACTGACGCTCGGTTCTTCAGTTCTGATTAAAATTCTCTTCCTCGTGTTCAAATCCCTCCATGGCCACGCACCTCCCTGCAACCTCCTCCAACCCCCCCAGATCTCTGCGCTCCTCCAATTCTGCCCTCTTGAGTATCCCCGACTTTCATCGCTCCACCATTGGCGGCCGTGCCTTCAGCTGCCTGGGCCCTAAGCTCTGGAATTCCCTCCCTAAACCTCTCCGCCTCTCTCTCCTCCTTCGTCGCTCCTTAAAACCGACCTCTTTGACCAAGCTTTTGGTCACCTGTCCTAATATCTCCTTATGTGGCTCAGTGTCGAGTTTTGTTTGATAATCGCCCCTGTGGGACATTTTACTACATTAAAGACGCTATATAACCGCAAGTTGTTGCTTTGAACATTCACTTTGAAACCCTGGTCCCCAAGGCTCAATCAGCACCTGCACTGTCGAGCATGGTACTGAGTCACACAGACCAGAATGATCCCAGGTTTGATCTTTGACCTGCGCTGGGTTAGCTGACCCCGAGCTGGAGCAGTCCGGCAAGTCACTGCTGTCGGTCTCGGAGGGCACCTGGGCTAGAGAAGGGGAAATATCGGCCAGGGTTCCTGCTCCTGATCACGACAGGGAGTTGGATAAGTACCTGAAGGAAAAAAATTTTGCAGGGCTTACGGGGAAAGGGCGGGGGGGAGTGGGACTAGGTGAGGTGCTCTTGCAGAGAGCTGGCACGGGCTCGACGGGCCGAATGGCCTCCTTCTGTGCTGTAACCGTTCTATGACACAATAGTAGGTCTGTGTGTGTGACTGTTGGGTGAGGACAGGATTGGGTGTGAAGCCTCCCACAGTTTGACAGTCACTGTCTACACTGGTACGTAGAATGGCCACTTGGGCGAGGTATCACTCTGGCTGATTCAGGGGCAACGAAGGTGGAGAAAGTACTTGATGAAAGATGATAGAGTTCTGACCCCTGCCCCCTCGCTGCAGTTTGCATGCTGCCTCTCCTACTGCTGGCTTTGTGGATAAACTCTTTTTTTTTTACTTCCTCCCTTCAGTTCAGTTTGACGGTGTCGACAAGAATCGCCTCTCCCCACCCAAGGAAGAGAAGGTTCGGCAACATAACAGGTTGTCCGGGCCAAACCTCAAATCGCTAAAACATCAAAGCCTTGAGTTCAGCGGAGCACTGGGCGAGAGGGTGGATCCCAGCCTGCCTCTCGGGAGCCAGACGTGAGTGTTGGATTACAATCTACGCATTCTTCACACTCGAACACTGCTCAGGTGCTCTAGACGGTGCCTTTGATATGAAGCTGTGTGTGTGTCTGTGCGTGTGAGTGTGAGTGTGTCTGTCTGTGTGTGTCTGTGAGTGTGTGTGTGTGTGTCTGCCTGTGTGTGTCTGTGAGTGTGTGTGTGTGTGTCTGTGTCTGTGTGTGTCTGTGTGTGTGTGTGTGTGTCTGTGTATGTGT
>CM059443.1:64202726-64210226 GCA_030390025.1 Squalus acanthias | reverse complement strand
CCCACTCCCCAAAATTATCCGTGCTTGCCTTGTCCTCACTCCCAATTGTAATGATTACCATTATTAACGGGGCATTACTCAGAGTGTGTCGGAGTCGGAGGATGGGCTGTTTTTATAACGACGGGGGTATTCCAGCCCGTGAAGCATTATTCTGCCGTCGAAGTGGGTCCTTTTAAGGTCACACGGTTTAATTGCTGTGCTGAGGGTCATTTAGAGCTGAATTGCCACAAGCAGATCACGGGGGGGTGGCGTTCGAACTCAGACAGGCCCATCTGGTACGCGTCACTCTTGCGGTCAGTTAGAAAGTATGTTCTGTTGGTGGGGAACCTGGAAATGATTGGCTTTCCTTCTTACTTACCGTATTCATGTGTGACGGATGAGTCTCACGGCATTTTTTATATTTCTGGATTCCCCGTCCCCTCTGCTGCTCTTGTGATCCCGTCCAATGCACAGTTTGTTACTCGGCTCAGGTGCGGCTGTGTGCCTTTAAGGCCCCCGAGACTGATTGTTATTCAGTAAAGACAGGCCGGGAGCATTGAGACTTTAATAGTTCGGTCAGGAAATTTAGCAGGTTGGAACGTGCTCATCAGTTTCATCCTGCCACTCAGGAGCACTGGGCATTTTAAGATTGTTCTTGCAGGTTAACAATTTGCGATAACTGGCGATGGTCGATGTCTACGCGCTCAAGTATTCCGTCTGCTTGCACTCCCTGTGTCAACACTTCCTGTGTTCCATTATAATTTCCTTTCTCCATATTTATAACGGGCAATTTCCTATGTCAACCTGTCACGCTGTAATTGCAACCTCCCGCCAGTGGGGGGCACTGTAGCGCCTTCGTTTTGTGTTCCTCACCTTATACTGCAGAGTAGCTCACATGCTGCAACCGAGTCTGCTTCCCCAACGGCAGAAGTATTATATAAAAATAATGACAGAGTTAAAATGGTGTTATGTCCATGCTCCCCGATCCAGTTTCCTCCCCTTCCCCCGCCACCTCAACCCCCCTCTCAACTGAAGACTTACCCTTGCTCTTCACTCCCTATTCACAACACCACGAAAAGAAAAAGAAAGACTTGCTTTTCTACAGCGCAATTCATGACCTCAGGACGTCCCAAAGTGCTTTACAGTCAATGAAGTACTTTTTGAAGTGTAGTCACTGTTGTAATGTAGGAAACGCGGCAGCCAATTTGCGCACAGCAAGCTCCCACAAACAGCAATGTGATGATGACTAGATAATCTGTTTCTTTTAGTGATGTTGATTGAGAGATAAATATTGTCCAGAACTTCCCTGCTCTTCTTCGAAATAGTGTCATAGGATTTTTCCAAGTCCGCCTGAGAGGGCGGACGGGGCCTCGGTTTAACGTCTCATCCGAAAGACGGCTCCTCCGACAGTGCAGCACTCCCTCAGTACTGCACTGGAGAGTCAGCCTAGATTTTTGTGCTCAAGTCTCTGGAGTGGGGACTCGAACCCACGATCTCCTGACTCAGGTGAGAGAGAGTGCTGCCCACTGAGCCACGGCTGAGACCACGGGAGATGGGCCGGTATAAAAATAAATCTAGACGCATGTGAAAATATTAACATTTGGTGCAGTCATTTCTCTCGAGCTTCAGTGCCTGGATTAACAAGGCCAGTGCTTTCCAGTATTGTTAGAAAATTGGAATTGCATTCCTGCCGCCCGTGCCTCCCGAGAGACCAGCGTCTGATCAGCTGGCTTTTTCCCAGGAGACGGCACATCACGATTACAGCCCTGTGTATAAGAGCTGACAATTTGCCACTGCGTTGCTTCGAGGGTTACATGAGCACTCCTACATCCCTATCTTCATCCTTTCGGTGCTGGCGAGCTAAATTGGACGTGACAGCGGCTTGGTGCAAATTGAAAGCATATTTACTTAGCACGAAGGAAAAAAAAGGCACATCGCGTCGCTGTTTAAAGGAGAGCGACGCAGGTTTGGTGTCTGGCTCGGCCCGTGTGCTTCACTGAACTCCTTCTGCTTCTCCCCACCCCCGACCCCCGGCCCCCAACCCCTCCACAGTCCCAACTGACTTAATATCAAGAATAATCTCTGTGCAGTGTCGTTCTTCAAAGGGCAATTACTTAGGGTTCAGCTCTTCGCTGTTGTGCTTTCAGTTTGTTCTTTTGCAGAGATTAAGATTCCCCAGGGTGCGACAGAGATTGGTAACAACAAGGAAGTTATTCTTAACTGCTGGCGTTCTTAAGGAGGGCTGTTTTTATCGGGGAGTTAAGCAGTGTAAAATAAATGGCACACCTGCACTGGTGGCCTAGTTGCACAGGAGCAAAGGGTCCCAGGGTCGATCCCTGGCCGTTGCTAGTCGAGGCACTAAAATTAGCCTCAGTGCTTTTGTGCGCAGGGTGAAGGGGGGCAAAAATTCTGCCGGTTTCCTGCTCTCATTTCTAACCAGTTGATCCCCACACCTCCCCCCCCCCCCCCCCCCCCCCCGTTAGACAAAATGCGTGCATGAAAGTCACATGAGGATAGGAACATAGGAGCAGGAGGAGGTCATTCAGCCCCCCGAGCCTGTTCTGCCGTTCAATGAGATCATGGCTGATCTGTATCTCGTCTCCCCGCCTTGGTTCCGTAACCCTAAATACCCTTTGCCTAACAAAAGTCTATCAATCTCAGTTTTCACATTTTCAATTGACCCCCCCGCCCCCCACAGCCTCAGCAAGTTTTGGAGGAAGAGAAAGACTTGCATTTCTATAGCGCCTTTCACAACCACCGGACGTCCCAAAGTGCTTCACAACCAATGAAGTACTTTTGAAGTATAGTCACTGTTGTAAATGTAGGAAAGAGGAGAGAGTTCCAGATTTCTACGACCCTTTTGTGTGAAGAAGTGCTTCCTGACAGCACCCCTGTGTTGCCCCCGCCCGCCCGCCCACACTCGAATAGCCTGTCACCAGCGCCCTGCCTCGACTCGGCATATGAAGGATGCGTTATCCGAGGCCAACTGGCTCCTGCGGAACTGGACCCCAGCGAGGGGGACGACACCTTCAGCAGAGATGGGGGGGGGGGAATTTGGTGCGGGGAAAAATGAGTGATCTTGTCATCGTCACTTATCCCCCTCACCCAATCGCTCCTGCCTCAGTACCTCCACCTACAGCAGAAAAAAGCTCGAGTATCTCGGCACACGTGGTAACAGCATCCTATCTCCTGCTGTCTATGTTGGATAACAGGAACTCTTCCCCCGTGGTCGGGCACAGTTCAGACAGGGCCAGCACCACCTACTTCTTTATTCCAGTGGAGGTGCGTGACCATTTTATAAGGTTTAGAATCTTGCACCACAGAGGGAGGCCATTCGGCCCATCGTGCCTGTGCCGGCTCTTTGAACGAGCTCTCCCATTGGTCCCACTCCCCCCTGCTCCATCCCCAGAGCCCTGCAGTTTTTTTCCTTTTCAAGTTTATATCCAATTCCCTTTTGAAAGTTACTATTGAATCTGCTTCCACCGCCCTTTCAGGCAGCGTGTTCCAGATCACAACAACTCGCTGCGTGAAACAAATTCTCCTCATCTCCCCCTCTGGTTCTTTTGCCAATTCTCTGGATAACGACCCTCCTGCCAGTGGAAACGGTTTCTTCTATTTATCCAAACTCCTCATAATTTTGAACACCTCGATGAAATCTCTCCTTAAACTTCTCTGCTGTAGGGAGAACAATCGCAGCTTCTCCAGTCTCTCCACATGACTGAAGTCCCTCATCCCCGGTACCATTCTGGTCAATCTCCTCCGCACCCTCTCCAAGGCCTTGACGTCTTTCCTAAAGTGCGGTGCCCAGAATTGGACACAAGACTCCAGCTGGGGCTGAACCAGTGATTTATATAGGTTTAGCACAAGGCTTTTGAGAAGGGAGATCGGAGCATTGGGACGTCAGGACTGAAAGCTTCCTTAGTGATGGTGGAACGGAGAGAGAGAGATGAACATAAGAACATAAGAAATAGGAGCAGGAGTCGACCATACGGCCCCTCGAGCCTGCTCCGCCATTCAATAAGATCATGGCTGATCTTCTACCTCATCTCCACTTTCCTACACTATCCCCATATCCCTTGATTCCCTTAATATTCAAAAATCTGTCAATCTCTGTCTTGAATATACTCAACGACTGAGCCTCCACAGCCCTCTGGGGTGGAGAATTCCAAAGATTCACCACCCTCTGAGTGAAGAAATTCCTCCTCATCTCAGTCCTAAATGGCCGACCCCTTATTCTGAGACGGTGACCCCTGGTTCTAGACTCCCCAGCCAGGGGAAACATCCTCCCTGCATCTACCCTGTCAAGCCCTGTAAGAATTTTATATGTTTCAATGAGATCACCTCTCATTCTTCTAAACTCTAGGGAATATAGGCCCAGTCTACTCAATCTGTCCTCATAGGACAATCCCCCCATCCCAGGAATCAGTCTGGTGAACCTTCATTGCACTCCCTCTATGGCAAGTATATCCTTCTTAGGTAAGGAGACCAAAACTGGACACAATACTCCAGGTGTGGTCTCACCAGGGCCCTATATAAATATGAAGTGGGCCGGACTAGGGTTGCCAACCCTCCAGGATTGGCCTGGAGTCTCCAGGAATTGAAGATTAATCTCCAATATACACAAGTGAGAAGTCGCACAACACCAGGTTATAGTCCAACAGCTTTATTTGAAATCACAAGCTTTCGGAGCGCTGCTCCTTCGTCAGGTGAAGTGAAGGAATACGAATCGGCAAAGCATATATAGACAGAGAACAATGTCTGTGCAGAGAACAATGTCAGACGACGACATTTAATCTTTCTGACTGCCTTTTATCACACCTCGGCAGAGAAACAATCAGGTCAGTCAGGAAGACATTATATCAAAGACACAGCAAAATACAACTAAGACAATGAGGTGGGGTCACAGGGGGTCTAATGTGTCAAATGCTGCAGTCTGTATGGAAAACCATAAACTTTAAACTTTTTACTTTTTTTAACTGGAAATCACATCTGTGAACAAGCCAACGACGACTCGAGTCTGGATGACTCTACGTCATTATACACGGCTGCGAGCAGCACCCGGGAGAAAAGTCATAGCGGCATTAAAAAATTGTTTTATTTTCATTGAATACTTCTGTTGATGGGGAATAAAAAGCTGTTTGACTGACCGGCAGGAATCATCCGATTGGGTAATGAAGTGTCTGTTCGCTTCCCAATTGGCCGCGGGAAGGCGGGGCTCCATGAGGATGGTCGTGTCGGACGGCCAATGGCAGGGGAGGGGGCGGGGCTCCATGAGGATGGTCGTGTCGGACGGCCAATGGCAGGAGTGGGGGGGGGCTCCGTGAGGATGGACGTGTCGGGCGGCCAATGGCAGGAGTGTGGGGGGGTGGGGCTCCGTGAGGATGGACGTGTCGGGCGGCCAATGGCAGGAGTGTGGGGGGCAGGGCTCCGTGAGGATGGACGTGTCGGACGGCCAATGGCAGGAGTGTGTGTGGCGGAGCTCCGTGTGGATGGACGTGTCCGGCGGTCAATGGCGGGAGTGTGTGGGGGCGGGGCGGTTGAAGGCGGGAGGTCACGTGATGAAACCTCCAGGGATACGTCCAACCAGAGTGGGCGACCCTACTTGGAACTGGGGCATAGGGCTGGAGGAGGCAGCAGAGACGGGGAGTGCTGGGAACGCTGAGGGCTTTGCAGACAAGCAGGAGAATTTTGACATCAATCCCAAACCCCAAAGCTTTACCTCAAGAAGTGAAGGAAAATGCAAACTTCAAAAAGTCAGTGTTTGTGCAGTTCACTGACTGGAACTCGAACCCCAGGCACACCCAGGGGTTCGTAGGACAGAATTACAATTTGCTTGCGTAAATATTTCTTGCAATCCATAATTGCCATTTGACATTGATCGACGATCATCTTGACTTGACTGCTTGAACTGAAAATCATACGTTTGGCCTGGATTCATCTTTCTCTCCGTGTCTTTTTTAACTTCCATTGACGTTCCTCGGATGGTTTGGGATTGTTCAGCTGTCAGTCCTGTCTGCTGTAAACTGCGTGATTACTATTGAACAGTCTGTGTAATAATGCATGAGGCATCAAGGACAATCCATCAGCAATCCAGCTCTGTCAGACCGCATTTTTACACAATCTAGGAAGAAAAGAAAGAACTTGTATTTATACAGCGCCTTTTACAACCTCAGGACAGTCTAAAGGAGTGTAGTCGCTGTTGTAACGTAGGAAACACGGCAGCCAATTTGCGCGCAGCAAGATCCCACGAACAGTAATGTGATGATGATCAGATCATCGGTTTTTATTGATGTTGGTTGAGGGATAAATATTGGTCGGGACACAGAGGAGAATTCCCCTGCTCTTCATCGAATAGTGGCTTTTTCGTCCACCTGAGAGAGCAGACGGGGCCTCGATTTAACGTCTCATCCGAAAGACAGCACCTCCGACAGTGCAGCACTCCCTCAGCACTGCACTGGGAGTGTCAGCCTAGATTTTTGTGCTCAAGTCTCTGGAGTGGGATTTGAACCCACGACCTTCTGACTCAGAGGCGAGGGTGCTGCCCACTGAGCCACGGCTGACACCATCTTTATGGTCACAATCCATCTGTACAATATATGATTGTGCTGCGAACCAGTATTCTCTCCTCTTCTGAAGGCACTGACTGCTGCCGGAGAACGGTTCCATGAGAGGCGCCAACCCCTCCAGTACTTCTCGCCCAAGCAGAACTTTCTGCAAGTTTACACAGCGAGTGTCATCTGACTATTCGGCCACGGTCTGCATCACACTGCACCTGAACTTGCCCTCACCTGATGTCCACATTGATGTGCCTTCCAGCAGGGGTCATTGGGTAGCGACCAGGAACGCTGGGTGCAATGCCCCAAACTGCCGCTCACCGGTAACGATCAGCTAATTCGACACGGGCCAGGGATCGAGTTCGGGGCCTGTGGTCCATAACCCCGGTGGTGCCTTTAACCGCCGAGTCCTCGGAGGGAGCTAGGTAAAAGAAAGAAAGAAAGACTTGCATTTCTACAGCGCCTTTCACGACCACCGGACGTCCCAAAGCGCTTTACGGCCAATGAAGTACTTTTTGAAGTGTAGTCACTGTTGTGATGTGGGAAACGCAGCTTTAAATGTGCATAGAAGGAAAGAACGTTTCTGCGCGCCTTGCCACATCCTCAGGATGTCCCAAAGGGCCAACGAGTTCCTTTTTGAAGGGATGTTGTTAAGCAGGCAAATGTGGCAGGAAATTTGTGCACAGCAAGATCCAAGAAACAGAAAGTGAGGCGAAAGACCTGTTTTTAATTGGCTGCAGGAGGAATGTTGGCCTTGAGAATATATATATATTTTAAATCAATTATTATGGGGCCGCTCAACTAAGAACATTCAAAGGAGCAAACAATCTGCACAATGTCTGCATTATAAATATTGAAAAGAATGAGGAGTGTGATACCCAGTTCGAGTCATACATTATTGAAGAGATGACTGATCTATTTGCACTGAGATTTTTTCCTGTCTATTGTGACTGCAAACTTCATCACA
>CM059443.1:64080226-64197726 GCA_030390025.1 Squalus acanthias | reverse complement strand
TTTTCAGCAGCAGCCTGTGGCTCGTGATCAGGACCAGCAACCCCAGCTACTCTTCCCCCTTCCTTAGCCCAGGGCGGGTGCTGAGGCCAATTCCAACGACCGTGCCGAGGTCGGCTAACTCGACATTGAACTGGAGTCCTGCTCAGTTCAGATCGGTACGACACTGGACGATGCCTTTACTGTCCTGGGCCCGTTTAACTCCCAGGTCTGGAGCCGTGTGATTACAGTAAAATGCACACCGACATGGCCAGTCAGATTCTGAATGGAATCCCACTTCAACAGGCGATGGTTTACACTAAATACATCTCTAATGCATCTTTAATGAGGCTCCCATAGTGAGAACAGATCATCTGATTTAGTGATGTTGGTTGAGGGATAAATATTGGCCCCAGGACACCGGGGAGAACTCCCCTGCTCTTCTTCAAAATAGTGCCATGGATCTTTGCACCCACCTGAGAGAGCAGACAGGGCCTCAGTTTAACGTCTCATCCAAAAGACTGCCCCTCCGACAGTGCGGCGCTCCCTCAGCACTGCCCCTCCAACAGTGCGGTGCTCCCTCAGTACTGCCCCTCCGACAGTGCGGCGCTCCCTCAGCACTGCCCCTCCGACAGTGCGGCGCTCCCTCAGTACTGCCCCTCCGACAGTGCGGCGCTCCCTCAGTACTGCCCCTCCGACAGTGCGGCGCTCCCTCAGTACTGCCCCTCCGACAGTGCGGCGCTCCCTCAGTACTGCCCCTCCGACAGTGCGGCGCTCCCTCAGTACTGCCCCTCCGACAGTGCGGCACTCCCTCAGTACTGCCCCTCCGACAGTGCGGCGCTCCCTCAGTACTGTCCCTCCGACAGTGCAGCGCTCCCTCAGTACCGCCCCTCCGACAGTGCGGCACTCCCTCAGTACCGCCCCTCCGACAGTGCGGCACTCCCTCAGTACCGCACTGGGAGTGCCAGCCTGGATTATTGTGCTCAAGTCTCTGGAGTGGGACTTGAACCCACGACCTTCTGACTCTGAGGCGAGAGTGCGGCCCACTCTGCGCAAACATAACGGTCACCAGTCCGAGCGACTGTGTAGACAAACCCTCCCATGTGTTGAAGTTCGTTTGCCATTAATAAACATTTATTGAAAAGTGAGACGGTCGACTGGAGCTTTTGAGTAATGTTCTCTGGGGATGAACACGCGATAAAACGTCGCACATCTGCCAAAATCTGGATCTGGCGTTTCTCCAGTTCTGGGTTTCTACAAAAATGTGATTGTTTGAGTAAAATCTTTTGGGAGCGTCGTCTCCAACTCTGGAACAAAGCAGATATTTTATTGAGAGACTTTGGTAATGGGCCAGCTGCTATGTTTTAAATGAGCACACAGCACGGCGCCTTCCTAGACTATATACTCCTCCATCGATAGAATCACACAGCGCAGAAGGAGGCCGCTCGGCCCATCGTGTCTATGTCGGCTCCTTGCGAGGACAATCCAGAACTAATCCCACTGCCCGCCCGTTCCCCAGAGCCCTGTGCCTTCCTCTGCTTCAAATATTTATCTACTCTTCCCTTATAAGATGCAATGTCATTGCTTCAAACATTCCACGTGCCAAAGCATTCCATGCTCCAACAACCCTCCGAATATGGATATTTCTATAACCTCTCTCCTCAGTGACTCCCCAAGCAGCTGAAATAGTTTTGCCCTATTCACCCTAACCCTTCATAATACAAAAAAATCTCTTAATAAATCTCCTCCGAGTGTCATAAGGTTGTGGGTCGGTACTGAGGGAGCGCCGCACTGTCAGAGGGGCAGTACTGAGGGAGCAGCCGCACTGTCGGAGGGGCAGTACTGAGGGAGCGCCGCACTGTCGGAGGGGCAGTACTGAGGGAGCACCGCACTGTCGGAGGGGCAGTACTGAGGGAGCGCCGCACTGTCGGAGGGGCAGTACTGAGGGAGCGCTGCACTGTCGGAGGGGCAGTACTGAGGGAGCGCCGCACTGTCGGAGGGGCAGTACTGAGGGAGCGCCGCACTGTCGGAGGGGCAGTACTGAGGGAGCGCCGCACTGTCGGAGGGGCAGTACTGAGGGAGCGCCGCACTGTCGGAGGGGCAGTACTGAGGGAGCGCCGCACTGTCGGAGGGGCAGTACTGAGGGAGCGCCGCACTGTCGGAGGGGCAGTACTGAGGGAGCGCCGCACTGTCGGAGGGGCGGGAGGGAGAATCAGGCAAGTTTCCCATTTCTGTGCATTGGCATTGGGTGAGGGCTGGATTGGGCTAAACTGGTGAAAGGGCGGTGGAAGCAGATTCAATAGTAACTTTCAAAAGGGAATTGGAGAAATACTTGAAGGGGAAAAATTAGCAGGGCTGTGAGGAAAGAGCAGGGGGGAGTGGGACTAATTGGAGAGCTCTTTCAAAGAGCCGGCACAGGCACGATGGGCCGAATGGCCTCCTCCTGTGCTGTATCAGTCTATGATTCCAGGACACTTGGGTGAGGCCCTGGATGGCCTCTTGTGGAACCTGTGACCCAGCAAGAGCGAACTCCTTCAGGAAAGAGGAAAAAATTGGATTAAGACATATAGTGCGGCGAGAGTAACGCAACATGCGCAGCAAGTATGAGAGGACTTGTGGAAATACTGTGAAGTTGTGGAAGGAAGAGAGTGATGGATAGTTGGCCTTGGGATCAAGGCGATTGATCAGAGCGAGTCGAAGTAACGTTAACTACACGTCCACTTAAAGTGACATTGCTCCGTCGCCAAGTGCCTGACCCCTACACTGGGCCACGAAGGACGCGCAAGTCATTGGGCCAAATGAAATATTGGAATCGCAGATGTCAATAAGCAATCTCTCTGCTGTATCGAGCCTGCAATTCACTCCAAAAAAAAACTCACCAACAAATCAGAGTGCAGGGAAAGAAAATCCATCCCGGCAGAGTGAGTGATTGTGGGCACCTGTAGGGCTGTCAACTGTCATTGGCTTTGATTTGAAGCTGTGGCCTATTTCACCACCCTGCGGAATAAACATACCGGAGGGTTTCCACTCCTCTGTGTGCACGATGTGGTGCACTGGTTAACGTGCTTGGCCAGCTTCCTCGGCGAGCTATCTTGAGGAAGTCGTTACCCCCTCAGAAACAGTCGCATTTCTCACTTAGTGTGGCTCAGCGTACAGTCAGCTTCCCCTCTGCCAGTGAAAGCGCCTTTCACGACCACCGGACCTCCCGAAGCGCTTTACAGCCAATGAAGCACTTTTTGAAGTGTAGTCACTGTTGTAATGTAGGGAAAAGCGGCAGCCAATTTGCGCACAGCAAGCTCCCACAAACAGCAACGCGATAATGACCCAGATCATCGGCTTTTAGGTGTTGGTTGAGGGATAAATATTGGCCCCAGGACACCGGGGAGAACTCCCCTGCTCTTCTTCGAAATAATGTCCGCGGGATCTTTTACGCCCACCTGAGAGAGCAGACGGGGCCTCGGTTTAACGTCTCATCCGAAAGACAGCACCTCCGACAGTGCGGTGCTCCCTCAGTACTGCCCCTCCGACAGTGCGGTGCTCCCTCAGTACTGCCCCCTCTGACAGTGCGGCGCTCCCTCAGTACCGCCCCTCCGACAGTGCAGCGCTCCCTCAGTACTGCCCCTCCGACAGTGCAGCGCTCCCTCAGTACTGCCCCTCCGACAGTGCGGCACTCCCTCAGTACTGCCCCTCCGACAGTGCGGCGCTCCCTCAGTACTGCCCCTCCGACAGTGCGGCGCTCCCTCAGTACCGCCCCTCCGACAGTGCGGCGCTCCCTCAGTACTGCCCCTCCGACAGTGCAGCGCTCCCTCAGTATTATTTTTCTATGTTTCTATGTATGTACAGCACAGAAACAGGCCGCTCGGCCCAGCATGCTCCATGCCGGTGTTTTTGCTCCACACGAGCCTCCTTCCACCCCTCTTCATCTCACCCCGTCAGTATAACCTTCTATTCCTTTCTCCCTCACGTGCTTATCTAACTTCCTCTTAAATTCCCCTTTCTGATGCGACGAGAGGCGTCATTCACAGCGGTCACTGATGGCCGCACTTTAAAGCAGTGCATTGATTGAGAAGTACAGCTTCAAACGGGAGCATTCAGTTGCTGACACCAAATATTGATCTGTTTAGCAAGTTCAGAGGGGATTGATTCTGTGTCCAGCAGATCGATACGGGACTGGGCTGAAATTGTCTGCTTGTGTAATGAGGCTAGATTTGCTATTTATTTTTTCCAGAATAACCCATAATATATCACGGTGTGGAGTAAACGAGATATTCTTTTCCTTCAGAACTTTTTTTTGATATTGCTCTCGGGATGTGGGCATCGCTGGCAAGGCCGGCTTTTATTGCCCCTCCCCAATTGCCCCCTTGAGAAGGTGGTGGTGGTGAGCCGCCTTCTTGAACCGCTGCAGTCCGTGTGGTGAAGGTGCCGTTAGGGAGAGGGAGTTTCCTGGGTTCAGACTTGGCAACCATGAAGGAATGGCACTAAAGCCCTAGGTCAAGATAAAGTGTGGCTTGGAGAGGGAACTTGGAGCTGATGGTGTTCCCAAGGCATTGCTGCTCTTTACCTTCTCTGCGGTGGAGGTCACAGGGCTCCAAGATGCTGATGAAGAGCCAGGTCCACCGAGCAGTTCATCTGTTTTTAGCGATCAATATTGGCCAGGGCATTGGGGAGTACTCCCCACCTCCAATTCTGCCCTCTTGCGCATCCCCTATTATAATCGCTCCACCATTGGCGGCCGTGCCTTCAGCTGCCTGGGCCATAAGCTCTGGAATTCCCTCCCTAAACCTCTCCGCCTCTCTACCTCTCTCTCCTCCTTTAAGACGCTCCTTAAAACCTATCTCTTTGGTCACCTGTCCTAATACCTCCTTACGTGGTTCGGTGTCAAAGGTTGTCTGATATACGCTCCTGGGAAGCCCTTTGGGGATGTTTTACTACGTTAAAGGCGCTATATAAATGCAAATTGTTGTTGCTCTTCTTCCAAGTAGTGGCTGTGGGATCTTTTGCGTCTGCCCGAGAGGAGCAGACAGGTTTAAGATCTCATCTGAAAGATGGCACCTCAGACAGTGCAGCACCCCCCTCAGTACTGGGAAGTGTCAGCCTCTCGGGAGTGGGACTGTGAACCCGCGACCTTCCGACTCTGAGGCGAGCGCGCTGCCCACTGAGCGAGGGCCGACGCCAAGACTTCGACTTTCCACTGCAACGTTCCAAAGTGCTGGAAAACTGCCAAGCGCTCGGAGGAGATTACTTCAAATTAATTCTGTTTATTGCATGTAATGACTTCTTTTCAAAAGGCTGCTTGTGCATCACTACTGCTCTAGGAAGAGGTCCATTGCTGGCGTGCGAATTTTAAGTGTTTAACGTCTGCAAAAAAACTGCTGCAAGTGTCAAAATTGTGTCCCGACACGACGCGGATTAGACACTCCCCAACTTTATCTCGCTGTCCCGCTGAGCTTAATTCACTTCTTTTTAAATCGAGGAGCTTCAAGTGAAGGTCCGGAGTGCAGGAGGAAAGGGTCAAAAGGTCAGTTGAGCTCCATCCAGAAGTAATGGCTAAGCGATCCAAACTTGCGTTTAAAAGCCTTTGGATTGTAGGGGTGGGGAAAAGGAAGATTTTTGGGAGGAGAGAGTTCCACTGTTTTGGGTCTCTTGGAGTTAGAGTAACAGTTTGTAGAACTTCAGGGGGCATAAGAATTGGGAGCAAGAGCAGGAGTCGGCCATTCAGCCCCTCGAGCCTGCTCCGCCATTCAATAAGATCATGGCCGATCTTCCACCTCAACTCCACTCTCCCGCCCGATCCCCATATCCCTTGATTCCCCTAGAGCCCAAAAATCTATCGATCTCAGCCTTGAATATACTCAACGATTCAGCATCCACGGCCCTCTGGGGCAGAGAATTCCAAAGATTCACCACCCTCTGAGTGAAGAAATTCCTCCTCATCTCAGTCTGAAATGGCCGACCCCTTATCCTGAGACTATGCCCCCTAGTTCTAGACACTCCAGCCAGGGGGAAACATTCTCCCTGCATCTACCCTGTCGAGCCCTGTAAGAATTTGATACAGGAAACTTTTGTTTATCCGGCACCCAAATATCCGGAATTCTCGCTTAACCGGCAAAAATCATCCTCCGAAAACTCCTCTCAAATAACCGGCAATGTTGCCGAGTCGCAGTCGAGTCTCCGCGAACGCCGAGTACTCCGATAACTCCTCTCAATTAACCGTCAATGTTGCCGATCCCAAGTCCGAGTCCGCGAACGCCGATTTAGTCAGTAGGGGTAGTTTTCAAAAGTGCCACTACTCGGCCTCCTGGCGCTGTCGGAAGTATACTGCACATTTCTTGATTTATTTATTTTTCTTTGTTAAAAATAGCCTCGGTAGATATAACTCTCCGTTATCCGGTACTTTCGATAATCCGGCACCACGCCGGTCCCGTCGGTGCCGGTTAATAAAGAGTTTCCTGTATGTTTCAAAGGGAAAAGTGTGGAGCTCCTTGCTCCCTCTGTGTTCAATTCTTCCCACAAGCTGGCAACTTTTAAAACTCGAGCTTCATGTCACTTTTTCCTGAGCTACCTCATCTTTTTACTCTTGCTATCATTCTGGCTCAGTGGGTAGCACTCTCGCCTCTGAGTCAGAAGGTCGTGGGTTCAAGTCCCACTCCAGAGACTTAAGGGTGTGACCTATGCTGACACTCCCAGTGCAGTACTGAAGGAGTGCTGCACTGTCGCAGGTGCCATCTCCTGTGATACGCCTTGGGACATCTTACTACGTTAGAGGCGCTATAGATAAATGCAAGTGGTTGTTGAGAGAGGTGGAGAGGCGGAGTGCTTTCTGCCCTGTCTCTTCAGCTCGGCCTCTCATCTTAAGATCTTGACGTGGTGTACATGGATTTCCAAAAGGCATTTGACAAAGTGCCACATAATAGGCTGGCCAGCAAAGTTGAAGCCTGTGGAATAAAAGGGACAGTGGCAGCATGGATACGAAATTGGCTAAGTGACAGGAAACAGAGAGTAGTGGTATTTTTTCCACCCTTTTATTTGCCCCCCCCCCCCACCTTTTTTTCCTCCTAGAAGCTGGCAGCTGTCCTTCATTCTGCCAGTGGATTTCACACTTCTTTCAGCCTTAATCTGTCACATTAACACCACCTCTAGCCTTGCATATCTCTTAATGTCTCTTCATCTCCCCCTTTGTTCTTTTATCCCCTCCCCCTTTTCCCAGCTTTACTCTGGCCTTAAATCTATTTGATTTCCGGCTCTTCACAGTTCTGACGAAAGGTCATCGACCTGAAACGTTAACTCTCTTTCTCTCTCCACGGATGCTGCCTGGCCTGCTGAGTTTTTCCAGCATTTTCTGTTGTTATTTCAGATTTCCAGCATCCGCAGTATTTTGCTATCGTAGTAGTGGTGAACGGTTGTTTTTCGGACTGGAGGAAGGTATACAGTGCTGTTCCCCAGGGGTCGGTTCTAGGACCACTGCTTTTCTTGATGTATATTAATGACTCGGACGTGGGTGTACAGGGCACAATTTCAAAATTTGCAGATCACTCAAAACTTGGAAGTACAGTGAACAGTGAGGAGGAGAGTGATAGACTTCAAGAGGACATAGACAGGCTGGTGGAATGGGCGGACACATGGCAGATGAAATTTAACGCAGAAAAGTGTGAAGTGATACATTTTGGTAGAAAGAATGAGCAGAGGACATATAAACGAAAGGGTACAATCCTAAAGGGGGTGCATGAACAGGGAGACCTGGGGGTATATGTGCACAAATCGTTGAAGGTGGCAGGGCAGGTTGAGAAAGTAGTTAAAAAAGCTTACGGGATAGAGGTATAGAGTACAAAAGCATGGAAATTATGATGAACTTGTATAAAACACTGGTTCAGCCTCAACTGGAGTATTGTATCCAATTCTGGGCTCCACACTTTAGGAAGGATGTGAAGGCCTTAGAGAGGGTGCAGAAAAGATTTACGAGAATGGTTCCAGGGACGAGGGGACTTCAGTTAGGTGGATAGACTGGAGAAGCTGGGGTTGTTCTCCTCAGAGCAGAGAATATTGAGAGGAGATTTGATAGAGGTGTTCAAAATCATGAGGGGTCTGGACAGAGTAGATAGAGGGAAACTGTTCCCATTGGTGGAAGGGTCGAGAACCAGAGGACACAGATTCAAGGTGATTGGCAGAAGAACCAAAGGCGACATGAGGGAAAACTTTTTTACGCAGCGAGTGGTTAGGATCTGGAATGCTCTGCCTGAAAGAGTGGTAGAGGCAAATTCAATCATGGCTTTCAAAAGGGAATTTGATAAGTACGGAGAGTGTGTCGGATGGGGATTTACAGCTTTGGGGGAACAAGAGAGGAAAGAATGTTATGTAGGGAATTCAGAAAACCCTTCTTTACCCAGAGAGTGGTGAGAATGTGGAACTCGCTACCACAGGGGGTGGTTGAAGCGAATAGTATAGATGCATTTAAGGGGAGGCTAGACAAGCATATGGGGGGGAGAAGGGAATAGAGGGTTATGTTGGTAGAGTTAGATGAGGAAAGACGGGAGGAGGCTCGAGTGGAGCATAAACGCTGGCATGGACTGGTTGGGCCGAATGGCCTGTTTCTGTGCCGTATATTCTATATAAAGTACCTGAAAGAAAAAAATTTGCAGGGCTAAGGGGAAAAGGCCGGGGGAGTGGGACTAGCTGAAGTGCTCTTGCAGAGAGCCGGCACGGGCTCGATGGGTCGAATGGCCTCCTTCTGTGCTGTAACCATTCTATGATTCTATGATAACACAAACTCATTTTTTGAAACAGGCGTGTCTGCCCAGCAGTGAGCAGTGACAGGAGGCGGAAAGTTGCGGTGTGGGGTGGGAAATACTGTACCTTGGTTTTCCACATTGTCGGAGTGTCGGAAAATTCCTGGCGCAAGAGGGACTGACTTTGATACAAACCAGCCACTGCGTCGCGATCTCTGTTTCCCCCCCTCGGGCTTTTTTTCAAAACATTTATTTTTGTCAAGGTCGGGGCTGCGTGTTTGGATGGAAACAAAAGAACTCGAATGCACTGGGAAAGCAGAGGCAATTACTGTAGATGGGGGGATCCGTTAGAGAGGGACTGCGGCCCAGTGAGGAGCATTCTGCGACACTGCACCTGAGCTACACTGTACGAGCTCCCCAGTGAAAGCCCGGTGTGTACTATCTCACTGTACCGCTGCTTCACGTCCACGACCCTTGCTGCCCCCCCCCAAAATAAGGCGTTGTAAGGTTTTAACTTGCTTGCGCATTGTTGGAACCATTTGCAATCCCACAGAACCATTCTCTTTTACTAACATCCGACAAGGAACAGAAGGAGGCCATTCAGCCCCTCGAGCCTGTTCCGCCATTCAATGAGATCGTGGCTGATCTGCGACCTAACTCCATATACCCGCCTTTGTCCCGTATCCCTTAATACCTTTGGTTAACAAAAATCCATCAATCTCAGATTTAAAATTAACAATTGATCTAGCATCAATTGCCTTTTGCAGAAGAGAGTTACAAACTTCTACCACCCTTTGTGTGTCGAAGTGTTTCCTAATTTCACTCCTGAAAGGTCTGGCTCTAATTTTTAGACTCTGCCCCCTAGTCCGAGAATCCCCAACCAGCGGAAATAGTTTCTCTCGATCTACCCTATCAGTTCCTCTTAATATCCTAAAAACTTCGATCAAATCACCCCTTAACCTCCTAAATTCCAGGGAATACAACCCTAGTTTGTGTAATCTCTCCTCGTAACTTAACCCTGGAGTCCAGGTATCAAAATACGCTGCACTCCCTCCCAGAAGGGTAGAAGGGGCTGAAGCCAGGGTTCCTGGTCCTGATCGCAGCAGCGCGTGCTATGAGTGGACTGTGAGTGAGGACATGATCAGTCTCACCTATGATATCTGCCCTTCCCCCTCTCCCCCCCCCCCCCCACAACCCCACCCCCGCTGCCTGCTGTTACAATCCCTCTCAGCTTTCGTACAGTCTCGCGTGGGCAGCTAATGGCGGTGGATCCGAACCCGCACTAGATTCTGGCTCACGCAATGCTGGTCAGGAATCGTGGCCCCTCGATTCGAAACACGCTGCAGATAATAACCGGCCTTTTTCCGCATTCGCTTTCGGAAATCTTTTGAGTGTTCGACACAAGTCTGGGAAGTATATTCTACATACGATACTATAAAATACTAAAACAAAATGCCTTAAATTCATGGTTTAAGATGGGGCTGATGTATTATCCCACAACGGAGACTTGAGCCCATAATCCAGGCTGGTGCACTGTCGGAGGGGGCAGTGCTGAGGGAGCGCCGCACTGTCGGAGGGGGCAGTGCTGAGGGAGCGCCGCACTGTCGGAGGGGCAGTACTGAGGGAGTGCCGCACTGTCGGAGGGGCAGTACTGAGGGAGCGCCGCACTGTCGGAGGGGCAGTACTGAGGGAGCGCCGTACTGTCGGAGGGGCAGTACTGAGGGAGCGCCGCACTGTCAGAGGGGGCAGTACTGAGGGAGCGCCGCACTGTCGGAGGGGCGGTACTGAGGGAGCGCCGCACTGTCAGAGGGGCAGTACTGAGGGAGCGCCGCACTGTCAGAGGGGCAGTACTGTGGGAGCGCTGCACTGTCGGAGGGGCAGTACTGAGGGAGTGCTGCACTGTCGGAGGGGCAGTACTGAGGGAGCGCTGCACTGTCACAGGGGCAGTACTGAGGGAGTGATGCCCTGTCGGAGGGTCAGTACTGAGGGAGTGCTGCACTGTCGGAGGGGCAGCACTGAGGGAGTGCTGCACTGTCGGAGGGGCAGTACTGAGGGAGCGCTGCACTGTCACAGGGGCAGTACTGAGGGAGTGATGCCCTGTCGGAGGAGCAGTACTGAGGGAGCGGTGTACTGTCGGAGGGGCAGCACTGAGGGAGCGCCGCACTGTCGGAGGGGCAGTACTGAGGGAGTGCTGCACTGTCGGAGGGGCAGCACTGAGGGAGCGCCGCACTGTCGGAGGGGCAGTACTAAGGGAGTGCTGCACTGTCACAGGGGCAGTACTGAGGGAGTGATGCCCTGTCGGAGGGTCAGTACTGAGGGAGTGCTGCACTGTCGAAGGTGCCGTCTTTCGGATGCGACGTTAAACCGAGGCCCCGTCTGCTCTCTCAGGTGAATGTAAAAGATCCCACGGCACTATTTTGAAGAAGAGCAGGGGAGTTATCCCCGGTGTCCTGGCCAATATTTATCCCTCAACCAACATCACTAAAAACAGATTATCTGGTCATTATCACATTTTTTTAATGATTTGGAATGCGATGCCTGAAAGGGCGGTGGAAGCAGATACAATAGTAACTTTCAAAAGGGAATTGGATAAATACTTGAAAAGGAAAAATTTGCAGAGGTCTGGGGAAAGAGCAGGGGGGAGTGGGACTAATTGGAGAGCTCTTTCAAAGAGCCGGCACAGGCACGATGGGCCGAATGGCCTCCTCCTGTGCTGGTGTGACTCTATTCTTTCTTTCTCTCTGTTACCCCTCGGGAGTTAGTGTCGTTGCCTGGGCTCTGAAGTTTAGCGGAGAGGGTGAGCAGGGGACGGACTCCTCTCGCCCCTCTTCCCCTGCCCGTGTTGTGCTGCGCAGGTCAGCATTTTGAAAGAGTCAAGTTGAGAAAATGAGAGTGGAGGCGGAAGAGCCAGGCAGTAAGAATCATCGAACTTTGAAACTGCTTTGCACTGAGACCTAAATGCTTTCCTTTATTAAAACGTCAGTTTATGATTAATAACCTTATTAACATTAATATTTTATTCCAATAGTTTACACGTCTGTCTCTGCAACGCTGCAGTGATAAATATTGCAAAGCTTGGGCGGAATCATGTTTTTTTTCCTCCCTTAAAATCCCGAACACGACAGAATTGGGTGGTCTGGCCTGGCAGCCAATGACGAGCTCCCAGCAGCAGAGTGCTCGGTGGGAGCATGGCTGAGAGAGTCGGGCTACAACAACAACAACAGCATGCATTTGTATAGCGCCTTCACCATATTAAAAGGTCCCAAGGCGCTTCACGGGCGCGCTGTCGGGTCAAAGTTGTGACACCGAGCCACACAAGGAGATATTAGGACAGGCAAGGGAGGGGGAGGTTTTGAGCAGCGTCTTAGCGGAGGCGGAGAGGTTTAGGGGAGGGTGAAGTAAAAACAGAAATAGCTGGCAATACTCAGCAGGTCGGGCAGCATCTGTGGAGAGAGAAACAGAGTTAACGGGAGGGGGGGCTGTTCTCGAGCGTCAGCCACATGGCGCCGCGGCCGGAATCCAACGCTTGCGGAAGATCGCTGCCTCTGCCCGCTTTTGAACGGAGCTGCCTTTTTCCCCCGACAGAATTGCTGGGCATCCCGTAGCGAAGCTGCTTTATTGTGAGCGGACTGTGGTGTCCTGGCCCCCCGCTACCTATCACTGCCAGGGCGGGGGGGGGCGACGGCGACACAGCGCTAACTCTTCGAAGGGGGAGGGGATTCAGTTTCATCCAGCTTCAGGATTTGTATCGGGCTCAGTACAGCCAGCAGAGCCGCACAGTCTGGCCCTGGCCCGGCGTGCGATATCCCCAGTACTTTACGGGATAATGGTAGCAGTTGCATCTTGTAAGTGGTTCAGCTTAAAGCCTCATGAAAAATGCATGCACAGCCTCAGGAAAAGTAGCAGGCAATCCGTCTCGTGAGCGCTGCGTGCAGCTCCCAGTTCGATTAAAGTCTAATTAAGTTCCAGGGGCTTCTGGCTCTGTTTGGATATTTCCTCTAATAAACTCGCACTCTTAAGTGACTGTTCCCTCACTGCAGCCGTGCCCGCTCGCTGCCCGAGCCAACTGGTTTGCAAAGCGAAACACCGACAGTGTCTGATAATCGTTTCATATTGTGTGTGTGTCTTTTCTCTGGCTCTGCAACTTTCAGGCTTCGGTTGTCACATTGGCTCCCGGTCCGGCAACACCTCGATTTTAAAATTTTCAACCTTGTTCTCAAAATCTCTCCATGACCTCGCCCCTCCCTCTCTCTGTAACCTCCTCCAGCCCCACAACCCTCCGAGATCTCTGCAATCCTCCAATTCTGGCCTCTTGCGCATCCCCGATTTCCTTCCCTCCCTAAACCTCTCCGCCCCCTCTCAACAACGACTTGCATTTATATAGTGCCTTTCGTAGTAAAACATCCCAAGGCGCTTCACAGGAGACACATCCAGACAGTGCAGCGCTCCCTCAGTACTGCCCCTCCGACAGTGTGGCGCTCCCTCAGTACTGCCCCTCCCACAGTGCGGCGCTCCCTCAGTACTGCCCCTCCGACAGTGCGGCGCTCCCTCAGTACTGCCCCTCCGACAGTGCGGCGCTCCCTCAGTACTGCCCCTCCGACAGTGCGGCGCTCCCTCAGTACTGCCCCTCCGACAGTGCGGCGCTCCCTCAGCACTGCCCCTCCGACAGTGCAGCACTCCCTCAGTACTGCCCCTCCGACAGTGCGGCGCTCCCTCAGTACTGCCCCTCCGACAGTGCAGCGCTCCCTCAGTACTGCCCCTCGGACAGTGCAGCGCTCCCTCAGTACTGCCACTCCGACAGTGCGGCGCTCCCTCAGTACTGCCCCTCCGACAGTGCAGCGCTCCCTCAGTACTGCCCCTCCGACAGTGTGGCGCTCCCTCAGTACTGCCACTCCGACAGTGCGGCGCTCCCTCAGTACTGCCCCTCCGACAGTGCGGCGCTCCCTCAGCACTGCCCCTCCGACAGTGCGGCGCTCCCTCAGTACTGCCCCTCCGACAGTGCGGCGCTCCCTCAGTACTGCCCCTCTGACAGTGCCGCGCTCCCTCAGCACTGCCCCTCCGTCAGTGCGGCGCTCCCTCAGTACTGCCCCTCCGACAGTGCGGCGCTCCCTCAGTACTGCCCCTCCGACAGTGCGGCGCTCCCTCAGCACTGCCCCTCCCTCAGTACTGCACTGGGAGTGTCAGCCTGGATTTTGTGCTTGAATCTCTGGGACGTGAACCCACGACCTTCTGACCCAGAGGCGAGAGCGCTGCCCACTGAGCCAAAGAGTCACTTTAAATGTAAGCTGCTGCTGGGTATTTGTCGTGGATTCCACAGCACTAGCAGTTGAGACACAGAGAGCGACTTCCGTTTGCAGTATCTGTGTGTAGTCCGGCGATTCCTGGGTGCTCCTGTATCCTCCTTTTCTCCCCTCCACAAACCATTGGCTATCTCCTTCGGGACAGTTCATCGGGCACTGGTCACTCTCTGATACTTCGAGTCAATGTCGGGGGTTGTGCAACCTGGCGAAGCATCACTCCCGATATCCATACATGTGGGGGTTCTTGTGTGGTGATCAGGAGCTGATGCTTCCCATTCACTAACTGTAATACCCTTACTGCCTGCTTGGCTCAGATCAGTAAACTCACCATAGCCCCAGAGTCAAACCTGGGACCTTCCCCGTCGGATCTGTCTGTGTGTCTGTGCATGTGTCTGTCTATCCATGAGTCTGTGCCTGTGTCTGTCTATCCATGTGTGCATGTGTCTGTCTATCCATGTGTCTGTCTATCCATGTGTGCATGTGTCTGTGTGTCCGTGTCAGTCTCTATCTGTCTGTATGTGTATGTATCTGCATGTCTGTCTGTGTGTGTGAGTGTGTCTCTATCTCTGTCTGTGTGTGTCTCTATCTGTCTCTATCTCTGTGTGTGTGTGTGTGTGTCTCTATCTCTGTCTGTGTGTGTGTGTCTCGATCTCTGTCTCTATCTGTCTCTGTCTCTGTCTGTCTGTGTCTGTGTGTCTCTATCTCTGTCTGTGTGTGTGTGTCTCTATCTCTGTCTGTGTGTGTGTGTCTCGATCTCTGTCTCTATCTGTCTCTGTCTCTGTCTGTCTGTGTGTCTCTATCTCTGTCTGTGTGTGTGTGTCTCTGTCTGTGTGTGTGTGTGTGTCTCTGTCTGTGTGTGTGTGTGTGTGTCTCTGTCTGTCTGTGTGTGTGTGTCTCTGTCTGTGTGTGTGTGTCTCTGTCTGTCTGTGTGTGTCTCTATCTCTGTCTCTATCTGTCTCTGTCTGTCTGTGTGTGTGTGTCTCTATCTCTGTCTGTGTGTGTGTGTCTCTATCTCTGTCTCTATCTGTCTCTGTCTGTCTGTGTCTGTGTGTCTCTATCTCTGTCTGTGTGTGTGTCTCTGTCTGTGTGTGTGTCTCTGTCTGTCTGTGTGTGTGTGTCTCTGTCTGTCTGTGTGTGTGTGTCTCTGTCTGTGTGTGTGTGTGTGTCTCTATCTCTGTCTCTATCTGTCTCTATCTCTGTCTGTGTGTGTGTGTGTGTCTCTATCTCTGTCTGTGTGTGTGTGTCTCTCTCTATCTCTGTCTGAGTGTCTCTGTGTGTGTGTGTGTGTGTGTCTCTGTCTGTGTGTGTGTCTCTATCTGTGTCTGTGTGTGTGTCTCTATCTCTGTCTGTGTGTGTGTGTCTCTATCTCTGTCTGTCTGTGTCTATCTCTGTCTGTGTGTGTCTGTCTCTGTCTCTGTCTGTCTGTGTGTGTGTGTCTCTATCTCTGTCTGTGTGTGTGTGTCTCTATCTCTGTCTCTATCTGTCTCTGTCTCTGTCTGTGTCTGTGTGTGTGTGTCTCTATCTCTGTCTGTGTGTGTGTGTCTCTATCTCTGTCTCTATCTGTCTCTGTCTGTCTGTGTGTGTGTGTCTCTATCTCTGTCTGTGTGAGTGTGTCTCTATCTCTGTCTCTATCTGTCTCTGTCTCTGTCTGTGTCTGTGTGTGTGTCTCTCTCTATCTCTGTCTGTGTGTGTCTCTATCTCTGTCTCTATCTGTCTCTGTCTCTGTCTGTCTGTGTCTGTGTGTGTCTCTATCTCTGTCTGTGTGTGTGTGTCTCTGTCTCTGTCTCTGTGTGTGTGTGTGTGTGTCTCTGTCTGTGTGTGTCTGTGTGTGTCTCTGTCTCTGTCTGTGTGTGTCTCTATCTCTGTCTCTGTCTGTGTGTGTGTGTCTCTGTCTCTATCTCTGTCTCTGTCTGTGTGTGTGTGTCTCTGTCTCTATCTCTGTCTGTGTCTCTGTCTGTCTGTGTCTCTGTGTGTGTGTGTTTCCTGCACTTTGCTCGCCCCCTGAACCCATGCCCCTTAAAGCCTGGAATCTGTACTGAGCCTTTTCTCTCTCTGTCTCCAAAAAAAAATACGGGTTTAATGCTACAGCAAGAAGCTTACGCATTAAAATAGAGTCAATTAGAGGATAATAACCTGATCCAAAATAAGGCCCACATTACACATCCCAAAGGCTTTCTTTAAAGCGTGTTTGGAATCGTTAAAAACAAGTCACCTACTGTAACCATAGAAATTCAGTGACCTTTGCCAAAAAAAAAGTCTTCATTAATGGAACAAGAGAGAACGATAACACAAACAGCAGGTTATCGCTGTGGGGCTCTGGGGGGCCTTGCCCGGAGGGCACAACAAGGAGAAGAACCAATTACTGAGCCCAGCTTCTTACTGTCTCGCCAATTCCTCCTCGGCCATGGATCCCTCTCAAAGACTTCCATTTGCAAAGCGTCCGAGACACGTCTGAAAGCACTCCACTTGCAGTGAATTACTTTGAAGTCCAGTAACTGCTGTTGTGCGCTCAGCCAGTTTTTCTGTGCACAGAAAATTCCCACAAACAGCAATGGGGATAAATGACCAATTAATCTGGGTTTTATTTCTTTGTGGGGTTGGTTAAGGGAGGAATATTGGCCCCAGGACACCGGGAATAACTCCCCCTGCTCCTCTTCAAAATAGTGGCTGTGGGATCTTTTACGTCCACCTGAGAGAGCAGACAGGGCCTCGGTTTAACGTCTCATCTGAAAGACGGTATCTCCGACAGTGCAGCACTCCCTCAGCACTGCACTGGGAGTGTCAGCCTGGATTTCGTGCTCAAGTCTCTGGAGTGGGGCTTGAACCCACAACCTTCTGACTCAGAGACGAGAGTGCGGCCCACTGAGCCACGGCTGACATCTGAGGAGCATGTTTCCCCGCAAGAGTTAACATCTCAGGAGGAGGGGGGAAAGGGAGGAGGAACGATCTACTTCATTGCCTCCCCCCACCCACCTCTATATTCTCTGTGTGATAGTTATACTGATGTGGACAGTGCATAACACGAGCAGGACGGGGTGTCAAAAGCAAGGGGGGAGGGGGAAAGTATTTTGGAAAACGTACGTGTCCTATTTTCAGCCTTCCGGCCGTGGTTTAGACAACACTGAGGCCAGGTCAAGGTTTACAATGATAATCCATTTTAGTAAGTCTCAGATTTAATTGATGTAAATAGTTATATTTGAGGTCAAATTAATTTGTCTTTTGGAATGTGGGAGCGATACTTGGAAAAGAACAGAACTGGAAAAAGGGAGGTGACCAAATATGGCGAATATACTTCAGATAACTGAGCTAATCATCACCACACACAGCATACTGACACACACACTGACACTGACACACGCACACTGACACACACACTCTCACTGACACAGACACACACACTCTCACTGACACAGACACACACACTCTCACTGACACAGACACACACACTCTCACTGACAGACGCCCACACTGACACACACACTGACACACACACTGACACTGACACTGACACACACACTAACACTGACACACACGCTGACACTGACATGCACACACACACACACACTGAGACATGCACACTGACACACACTCTCACTGACACACGCACACACTGACGCACACTCTCACTGACACACGCACACACTGACACACACTCTCACTGACACACGCACACACTGACACACACTCTCACTGACACACGCACACACTGACACACGCACACACTGACACACACTCTCACTGACACACGCACACACTGACACACACTCTCACTGACACACACACACACTGACACACGCACACACTGACACACGCACACACTGACACACACTCTCACTGACACACGCACACATTGACACACGCACACACTGACACACGCACACTGACACATGCACACACTGACACACGCGCACACCCTGACACACACTCTCGCTAACACACACACTGACACACGCGCACACCCTGACACACACTCTCACTAACACACACACTGACACACGCGCACACCCTGACACACACACTCACTAACACACACCCTGACACACGCACACCCTGACACGCGCACACCCTGACACGCGCACACACTGACACGCACTGTCACTGACACACGCGCACACCCTGACACACGCACACCCTGACACGCACACACGCCCACACTGACACACGCACACACTGACACACGCACACACTGACACACGCACACCCTGACACACACTCTCACTAACACACACACTGACACACGCGCACACCCTGACACACACTCTCACTAACACACACCCTGACACGCGCACACCCTGACACGCGCACACACTGACACGCACTGTCACTGACACACGCGCACACCCTGACACACGCACACCCTGACACGCACACACACTGACACGCACTGTCACTGACACACGCGCACACCCTGACATGCGCACACCCTGACTCCCGCCCACACTGACACACGCACATACTGACACACGCACACACGCCCACACTGACACACGCACACCCTGACACGCACTCTCACTGACACGCACTCTCACTAACACACGCCCACACTGACACACGCATACCCTGACACACGCACACCCTGACACGCACTCTCACTGACACGCACTCTCACTGACACACGCACACACCCTGACACGCGCACACCCTGACACACACTCTCACTAACACACACACTGACACACACACACACTGACACGCACTCTCACTGACACACTCGCACACCCTGACACGCACACACCCTGACACGCACACACACTGACACGCACTCTCACTGACACACGCCCACACTGACACACACTCACTTGCTTGAAGGGTTGATGAGCTGTTTTGCCGATCACACTGCCCCATCTGAACGCTCCTGTCTGACGGGCCGGTTTCCTCTGTGGCCCAAATGTCAGGAATGCCTTCGGGGCATTTTCTGCGAGTCAGAGATTCCAGGCTCCCGTTTATTCAGTCAGACCTGGCACAGCTGACAAGAATTTCCTGAAACGCTCCCAGCGAGGAACGTCTCCGGGTCCTGCATATAAAAGCGTTCAGAGGCCGAGCGGCCCTGCAGAGTATCCGTGACCGTCACTCACAGGCCTCGACCTCCTTCACTTAAACCTGCAGCAGGGGCTGCCCCCCGCCACAAACACTGGAGACAGCACGACCTGGGCAACATGCTGTGATAAATACGATGCACAGCTTCCACCTCCTGATCAGACATCCTCATCAGGAAAGATCCCGCAGGATTTCATTTATCGTATGAGCTCGCAAAGCAAAGTTGCGTTACAGATTAATAAAGGTGTAGAAATTTACGCCAGGTAAACCCCTTTCTATATTTCTGTCTCTTGCTTTATTAGGTGTCAGAAGGTCGTGGGTTTTAGTCCCAGTCCAGGGACATGAGCACTAAATCCAGGCTGACGCTCCCAGTGCAGTGCTGAGGGAGTGCCGCACTGTCGGGGGTGCCGTCTAAACGTTAAGCTGAGGCCCCGTCAGGTGGATGTAAAAGATCCCACGGCGCTATTTCGAAGAAGAGCAGGGGGGAGTTCTCCCCGCTGTCCTGGGGCCAATATTTATCCCTCAATCACTAAAAACAGACGATCTGGTCATTATCACATTGCTGTTTGTGGGAGCTTGCTGTGCACAATTTGGCTGCCGCGTTTCCTACATTACAACAGTGACCACACTTCAAAAAGTGCTTCATTGGCTGTAAAGCTCTTTGGGACGTCCCGAGGTTGTGACAGGCGCTACAGAAATGCAAGTCCTTTAATGTAAGTTTTATCCCTGGTGAGGGTGTTCAGTAAAAGTCCGGGTGACTCCATCTGTTAACGTGCGGGAGTGCACGGTGTGCAACAGAGGCAGACACAGCAGGAAGCCCCTCGGTTTGATGCTGATCTGTGCTGAGTTAGCTGATATCATCCACAGCTATGTTAGGGGCCCTACAATTGGCTTCAGTGGTCTTGGGGAAAGGGAGATGGGGGTGGGGGGGGGAGGGTTGAAGAGAATTCGAGCGAGGACAGGACTTGCTCGGTGCGACCACGAGACTGTCCAGGTTCACAGTCCCGCACTCCGCTTACACTTGTCCTTGCCAAGCTCCGCTTCCTCCCTGTGTGAATTGATTGTAGGACCCCTGTCCACGAGCCCCGAATGGTCCCACCCCACCCCAGGGTGATCTCCTCCAGCCGTACATTGCCATGTGCACCCTCCACTCCTCCGACACTGCTCCCCTCACCCCCCCCACACCCCCCCCCCCCCCCCCACCATCAGCAGCCACGCCTGGCCACCACCCTCCCAGCCTTCAGAAGCCTCCTCGGACCCAATGCTCTCCAACTTTGGCTCCTCGCAACGAATTACCGCGGTCACTGTTATGCGGGGCGACGCGGCGGCCATTTTGCACCAGCGTCACCCTGCAAAAAGGTATTGGGTGTCTTTGGTGGTGTTGGTTGAGGGAGGAATGTTGGCCCAGGACACTGGGAGAACTCCCTGCTCCTCTTCAGATTCTGCTGTGGGATCTTCTAAATCCACCTGAACAACAAGACGGGGGCCTCGGTCCAATGTCTCAGCTGAAAGACGGCACCCCCGACAGTGCAGCAGTCCCTCAGTACTGCTCAGTACTGACCCTCCGACAGTGCAGCACTCCCTCAGTACTGCTCCCTCCGACAGTGCGGCGCTCCCTCAGTACTGACCCTCCGACAGTGCAGCGCTCCCTCAGTACTGCCCCTCCGACAGTGCGGCGCTCCCTCCGTACTGCCCCTCCGACAGTGCAGCACTCCCTCAGTACTGCCCCCTCCGACAGTGCGTCGATCCCTTAGTACTGACCCTCAGACAGTGCGGCGCTCCCTCAGTACCGCCCCTCCGACAGTGCAGCGCTCCCTCAGTACTGACCCTCCGACAGTGTAGCACTCCCTCAGTTCTGCGCTGGGAGTGTCAGCCTAGAATTACGCGCTCAAGTCTCTGGAGTGGGACTTGAACCCACGATTCAAATCGATCTTTAACTCCCTCAGTACTGCCTAGATTATGTGCTCACGACCTGGAGTGGGGCTGGAACCCACAACCTCTGAGTGCCAACAATGAGCCCAGCAGACACGCAGACAAAACTGAGCATTAAATCAACTCTACAATTTCCATAGAGTGAGAATTTCAGGAAAGATAAAGTTTTAATAAGATCAAGAAAGGTGCATCATGTTTGATGTGTAAAGTAGTATATTAAATGTCATAATTCTCATTATAGTATTGGATATATCAATCTGCTCGCAGACAGTGAAACCTTGCGATAGGAGCATTAAACTGATACATAATTAATATGTCTGAAAGTAACGTTTCTTCAGTCGTGGGGTATATGCATTTTGGCTTGTTATTATCATAGAATGATACAGCACAGAAGGAGGCCATTCGGCCCATCGTGCCTGTGCCGGCTCTTTGAAAGAGCTCTCCAATTAGTCCCACTCCCGGCTCTTTCCCCACAGCCCTGCAAATTTTTCCTATTCAATTATATTTACCCAATTCCCTTTTGAAAGTTACTGTTGAATCTGCTTCCACCGCCCTTTCAGGCAGCGCATTCCAGATCACAACTCTCAATGCATCAAAAAAATTCTCCTCATCTCCCCTCTGATTTTTGCCAGATATATCTACTTCATAATGTAACGGGTTGGGTGGAATTTGTGGAAAAGGTCTTTTGCGGGTTTATGTGGAGTCTCAGGGGGATTGACAGGGTAGATGCTGAGAGGTTGTTTCCCCTGGCTGGAGTGTCTAGAACTAGGGGTCACAGTCTCAGGATAAGAGGTCGGCCATTTAGGACTGAGATGAGGAGGAATTTCTTCACTCAGTGGGTTGTGAATCTTTGGAATTCTGTGCCCCAGAGGGCTGTGGATACTGAATCGTTGAGTATATTCAAGGCTGAGATCGATAGATTTTTGGACTCTAGGGGAATCAAGGGATATAGAGTTGAGATCGAAGATCAGCCATGATCTTATTGAATGGCGGAGCAGGCTCAAGGGGCCGTTTGGCCGACTCCTGCTCCTAATTCTTATGTTCTCTCGGAAACATTTGGAGCCAATGTGTGCAGAACGAGGACAAGGGGATACTGTCCATTCACTGGACTTTGCCTTTACCAGCCGATTCTGTTCTGAAGTGAGACTCACAGATGGACTTTCCCCTTGACTCCTGCAGCTGAAGCCTAAGCTTCCCTCATGACTTAGTGTATCTCTGCACCTCCTGGTTATGTGACCCATGAGCGCCCCAGGGTCAATCCACTGAGCTTAACCAGAGCAACAGTTGTCTACAGTCGAACTGGACCATGGTTACTGCTGCTGATTGCTGTCCATTGACTCCTTCTAGAAAGTGTGGGAATTGGGTGAGGATGTAATGGGTTGGGTAGCAGACAGATAGAAAGACTTGCATTTCTACAGCGCCTTTCACGACCACGGGACATCCCAAAGCGCTTTACAACCAATGAGGTATATTTGAAGTGTAGTCACTGTTGTAATATAGGAAACACAGCAAGCTCCCACAAACAACGATGTGATTATCTGGTCATTAATAATGTTGGTTGAGCGATAAATATTGGCCAGGACACCGGGGAGAACTCCCCTGCTCTTCTTAGAAATAGTGGCCATGAGATCTTTAATGTCCACCTGAGAGGGCAGACAGGGCCTCGGTTTAACGTCTCATCCGAAAGACGGCACGTCAGACAGTGCAGCACTCCCTCAGCACTGCACTGGAGTGTAAGCCTAGATATTTGTGCTTGTATCTCTGGAGTGGGACTTGAACCCACGACCTTCTGACTCAGAGGCGAGAGTGCTGCCCACTGAGCCACGGCTGACCCTGTCCAGACTCTCTCACGTGGAGCCAAACACCAGCGAGACTCAACACCCACGGGAGGAGGCCACACGATAGAGACTTGTTCAAGTACAGTAAAAGGCCGTCTTCAGAGATCTTGGCTTAACTGGAGGATTTATTGGAAAAGACAGCACCCTAAATAAAATGTCATGGTAACAAGAGATCCCAGACTGTGGTGAATGTTGCTTTATTTGGACAGGATCTTTAATCATGCTCGTAAATAACACACTGTATCCTGAACTTTGTTTTCAGATGCCTGAGAGGAGTAAGAATATTTTTGAAACCTTGTTGAAATGAAAAGGAAATAATTGGCTTCAAGATTGACTTGAACTCCCATTGAGATTGGTTGCTGTAATTGTATTTATTGACGGACTCAAGGGAAGAGCCAACGTCCATTCGCACCAAGTTTGAAAGGAGGTGGCGAGGTCATTCAAGTAGTAGTTGGTCAGGTGACATCAAGCTTGGATTTTAAGAGCCTGTAGATTTTAGGGTGAGGGGACGCTGAGGGAGGTGGGCTTCACAAGAGCGTAATATTCCCTTGCGTATAGAAGATTAAGAGGTGATCTAATTGAAGTGTTTAAGATAATTGAAGAAGTTGATATTGTAGATAGAGAGAAACTATTTCCTCTGGTGGGGGGAGTCCAGAACAACGAGCTATAACCTTAAAGTTAGAGCTGGGTCGTTCAGGGGTGATGTCAGGGGTGGTCTCCTTATTTAAGGAAGGATATACTTGCGTTGGAGGCAGTTCAGAGACGATTCACACGGTTAATTCCAGAGATGAGGGGGTTGACTTATGAAGAAAGGTTGAGCAGGTTGGGCCTATACTCATTAGAATTTAGAAGAATGAGAGGTGATCTTATTGAAACATATAAGATACTGAGGGGGCTCGACAAGGTAGATGCAGAGAGGATGTTTCCCTTCGTGGGGGAATCTAGAACTCGGGGGCATAGTCTCAGAATAAAGGGTCGCCCTTTTAGAACTGAGATGAGGAGGAATTTCTTCTCTCAGAGGGTCGTAAATCTGTGGAATTCTCTGCCCCAGAGAGCTGTGGAGGCTGGGTCATTAAATACATTTAAGGTGGAGATAGACAGATTTTTGCAAGATAAGGGAGTGAAGAGTTATGGGGAGTGGGCAGGAAAGTGGCTTTGAGCCCAAGATCAGCCGTGATCTTATTGAATGGCGGAGCAGGCTCGAGGGGCCAAGTGGCCTATTCCTGCTCCTATTTCTTATGTTCTTTTGTCAGGAAGCACTTCTTCACACAAAGGGTAGTGGAAATATGGAACTCCCTCCCCCAAAAAGCTGTTGAGGCTGGGGGTCAACTGAAAATGTCTACAGTTTTTAAGGTCTTGGGAAAGGATGAGGTAGAGGAGGAGATGGTGCCATGAGTCGTGATTTCAATACAGTGAGGATGGGTAGAAGGGTGAGAAGTTCAGAGAATCAGAAACCGTAGGTGCGTCGATAAAAAAGGAGAGAGAGAAAACACAGTAAAGGAGAGAGGATAAATGCTCCCACTTAACAAATTGAATCGTAACTAGTGCCGTCTTTTGGATGAGACCTTTAAACCGTCTGCCGGTTCAGATGGGAGTTAAAAGATCCCATGGCAGTATTCGAAGAAGAGCAGGGGAGTTCTCCCCGGTGTCCTGGTCAATATTCCCCCATCAACCAACACCACTGAACCGGCCATTCATTCATTCGTTGTTTCAGGGATCTTGCTGTGCGCAAATTTGGCTGCTGTGCTTCCATGACAATAGGGACTGCCCTTCAAAAGTTCATTGACTGTGAGGTGGGACGGCCCAAGGACGTGACTCACGGCACCGTCTCCGATTCTAACTCATCCTTTCGCAAGGCCTCAATAACCTCATCTCCCTCAGTCTTCCCTCACCCTACAGTCTACAAGATTGAGTGCCAGCCGTGGCTCAGTGGGCAGCACCCTCGCCTCTGAGTCAGGAAGTTGTGGGTTCGAGTCCCACTTCAGGGACTTGAACACAATCTAAGCTGACACTCCCAGTGCAGTGCTGAGGGAGTGCCGCACTGTCAGAGGTGCCGTCTTTCGGATGAGACGTTAACCCGAGGCCCCGTCTGCTTTCTCAGGTGGATGTTAAAGATCCTGTGGCACTATTTCGAAGAAGAGCAGGGAAGTTCTCCCCGGTGTCCTGACCAATATTTATCCCTCAATCAACATAACAAAAACAGATGATCTGATCATTATCACATTGCTGTTTGTGGGAGCTTGCTGTGCGCAAATTGGCTGCCGCGTTTCCCACATTACAACAGTGACCACACTTCAAAAAGTACTTCATTGGCTGTAAAAGCGCTTTGGGACGTCCGGTGGTCGTGAAAGGCGCTATACAAGTGCAAGTCTTTTTATTTCCTTTCTCCCTTACTTTGTGACCCAGTGGTGCATCCAGCAGATCCCAGCGCTGCCTGTTATTTGAAGCTGGTTGTGCTGTCACACCCCAGCCTGTCACTTCCTGGGGAAGGAAGCGGAGTTTTCTGTGAGAGCAGATAGCTGGGACCGGACAATGCACTGAAGAATGCGGGTCACAAGCGACAGACAACTTCCAAAAAATAGAGAGAGGGACCCTGGCCTTCGTTAAGTTAACAAGCTCTTAAATCCGTTTTACTGTCAAGAGATAGTCACTCGTTGTGGGGCTAAGCACTGACGGCCACTTAAAGGGGCCCTCACATTGGCAGAGTGTGACAGGAAGCTGGTGAGTGGTACTCACGGTATAACAACAGCGACAACCTGCATTTATATAGCGCCTTTAACACAGTAAAACGTCCCAAGGCACTTCACAGGAGCGAAATATTCCCTTGAGTATAGAAAATTAAGGGGTGATCTAATTGAGGTGTTTAAATTGATTACAGGATTCGATAGGGTAGAGATAGAGAGAAACTATTTCCTCTGGTGGGGGGAGTCCAGAACAAGGGGGCGTGACCTTAAAATTACAGCCAGGCCGTTCAGGGGTGATGTCAGGAAGCACTTCTTCACACACAGGGTAACGGAAATCTGGAACTCTCTCCCCCAAAAGGCTGTTGAGGCCGGGGGTCAATTGAAAATTTCAGAACTGAGCTTGATAGATTTTTGTTGGGTAAGGGTGTTAAGGGTTACGGAACCAAGGCAGGTAGATGGAGTTAAGATACAGATCAGCCATGATCTAATTGAATGGTGGAGCAGATTCAAGGGGCTGAATGGCCTCCTCCTGTTCTTATGTATTACATTACAAAGAATTACATAGGATATACGGCACAGAAACAGGCCATTCGGCCCAACCAGTCCATCCCGGCGTTTAGGCTCCACTCGAGCCTCCTCCCGTCTTTCCCCATCTAACTCTATCAGCATAACCCTCTATTCCCTTCTCCCTCATATGCTTGTCCAGCCTCCCTTTAAAGGCATCTATACTATTCGCCTCAACCACTCCCTGTGGTAGTGAGTTCCACATTCTCACCACTCTCTGGGTAAAGAAGTTTCTCCTGAATTCCCGATTGGATTTCTTGCTGACTATCTTGTATCAATGGCCTCTAGATTTGCTCTTCCCCACAAGTGGAAACACTCTCTCTCTATCTACTCTATCAAAACCTTTCATCATTTTAAAGGCCTCTATTAGGTCACTCCTCAGCCTTTTTTCAAGAGAAAGGAGAACCCAGCCTGTTCATCTTTACCTGATATGTATATCCTTCTATTCCTTTCTCCCTCATGTGTTTATCTAGCTTCCCCTTAAATGCATCTCTGCTATTTACGTTACGGGGCTTATGAGTAAAATATTTGACACCGAGCCACATAAGGAGATATTGGGACAGGTGGCCAAAATCTTGCTCAAAAAGCTTGGTTTGAGGTCAAGAAAAAATCCCCATTGTACAGTTCGTCAGGCAATTGGAAAGGAATCAATTTACAAAGATGCCGGGATTTTCTAAGCTCCCATTTCTTTATCAGTCGCCCCAGGAAGCTGCCTCTGTAGCAGGCTGAATTCCCCGAGTGCAGTACCCCTTGCCCTGGTTCGACAGGTTGTGCTGTGGGGGAATCCTGCAAGAACCAGGCGGACAGGAGACTGAGATGCGAATGAACTAGCAGCTGGGGGCAAAATGATTATTGATTCACAATGAAAAAGCTTAATTGAACTCGGGAGGGGTTAAACCTCGGTTAGTGTTGGTGTTCTTGTTGTACCTGTGCTGCTGTGTGTATCTTAGCAAAATGTACGGTTTTAGGAAAATTAGAGGCACTGTACTTGGCTCCCATGTAATCCCTGCATCTTCTCTCCTCCCCTGAAGGTGTGGACTCTTGCTGTGCTGGAATGTGATTCCTCAGGCTCATGGGTGCGTGATAGAATCTTACAGCACAGAAGGAGGCCATTCGGCCCATCGTGCCTGTGCCGGCTCTTTGAACGAGCTCTCCAATTAGTCCCACTCCCCCCTGCTCTTTTGCCATTCGCCCTGAAAATTTCTCTATATCCAATTCCCTTTTGAAAGTTATTATTGAATCTGCTTCCAGCACCCTTTCAGGCAGCGCGTTCCAGATCACAACAAGTCGCTGCGTTAAAAAAAATTCTCCTCATGTCGCCTCTGGTTCATTTCAAATTATCTTAAATCTGTGTCCTCGGGTTTCTCCCGATCTACTCTATCAAAACTCTTCATGATTTTGAACGCCTCTATTAAATCTCCCCTTAACCGTCTCTGCTCCAAGAAGGTGATGCTTGCTGAGCGAGCAGTGCGCACGGTGTTAGTGCCCGGTGCTGCCAAGCTACGCGGTTTCAGCTGCTTAATCTCTGGCGGTGGCCCCCAACACACACCTTGTGGTCTCCACGCCATTGCCAATTAGCCCTTGACCCGCCCCGATGAGGGAAAGTGGGAACGTGTCCCCTGGAGGAGACGGCTCGCACTCCCTTCCCAGCAAGTGTCGGTGTGGGCGCGGCGATTGACTTCTGTGCAGCTCGCGCACGCGGCCGACCGAAACGCAGGGCGCGGTGCACGCAAGGACCGAGCCACCGGGGCGGCAACTGAACGGGTGGGTGTTTGACTCCCCTCACCGATTGATTTGCCATTAGCACCGAGGTTCCAGTGATTGATGGTCGCAGGTCACACTGGGTCAGTCTGATGCCGCTGGGATCGTGCGTAAAGGTCTCGGGGAGTGACATTTATTGGCACTCAGCAGTCACATCCGCTGCACTGTTACTCAATAGCTCTGATCTCAGATTGTACACCCAGGGCAGGAGCTTCCTGCTTCTCCCTCCCAATAATCAAAAGCAGCCGTTTCACTTCATTACTTCCATTCCCCTTCTGAGGGCCATTTACTTTTTTCCGTTGCCAGTTCGAAAAAGGATTAGCACAGCGAACGTCTTGACCCTTACTCCTCCCCACCAGTGACTGGACTGTCTCCAGGTCAGGTACCTCACCTCACTGGGCAGGCACACTTAGTGCGCCTCATCCGAAGAAGCAGTGCTGTTCACCCGAATATTTCTCAGTCGCTGGCTTGTTCCTGTTTGAATGCTGTGGGCCTGGGGGTTTGGAGAGGTCGGTTCTGAGTGCTGTTGCCTGACTGCTGGATTCATCCGAAATCACAACACCAGGAAATAAAAAATCCCATTCAAACCAATACCCATCAATGTTCCTTAGCTTGCTTCTGACTTGCATTGCTCCCCCCAACAGACCTGTCCCCACCAGTACTGTACCCCAGTGTTATACAATGACAGACCAGTACCCACCAGTACTGTACCCCAGTGTTATACAATGACAGACCAGTACCCACCAGTACTGTACCCCAGTGTTATACAGAGACAGACCTGTACCCACCAGTACTGTACCCCAGTGTTATACAGTGACAGACCTGTACCCACCAGTACTGTACCCCAGTGTTATACAATGACAGACCAGTACCCACCAGTACTGTACCCCAGTGTTATACAGTGACAGACCTGTACCCACCAGTACTGTACCCCAGTTTAATACAGTGACAGACCTGTACCCACCAGTACTGTACCCCAGTGTTATACAGTGACAGACCTGTACCCACCAGTACTGTACCCCAGTGTTATACAGAGACAGACCTGTACCCACCAGTACTGTACCAGTGTTATACAGTGACAGACCTGTACCCACCAGTACTGTACCCCAGTGTTATACAGTGACAGACCTGTACCCACCAGTACTGTACCCCAGTGTTATACAGTGACAGACCTGTACCCACCAGTACTGTACCCCAGTGTTATACAGTGACAGACCTGTCCCCACCAGTACTGTACCCCAGTGTTATACAATGACAGACCTGTACCCACCAGTACTGTACCCCAGTGTTATACAGTGACAGACCTGTACCCACCAGTACTGTACCCCAGTGTTATACAGTGACAGACCTGTACCCACCAGTACTGTACCCCAGTGTTATCCAGGGACAGACCTGATCCCACCAGTACTGTACCCCAGTGTTATACAGTGACAGACCTGTACCCACCAGTACTGTACCCCAGTGTTATACAATGACAGACCTGTACCCACCAGTACTGTACCCCAGTGTTATACAGTGACAGACCTGTACCCACCAGTACTGTACCCCAGTGTTATACAGTGACAGACCTGTACTCACCAGTACTGTACCCCAGTGTTATACAGTGACAGACCTGTACCCACCAGTACTGTACCCCAGTGTTATACAGTGACAGACCTGTACCCACCAGTACTGTACCCCAGTGTTATACAGTGACAGACCTGTCCCCACCAGTACTGTACCCCAGTGTTATACAGTGACAGACCTGTACCCACCAATACTGTACCCCAGTGTTATACAGTGACAGACCTCTACCCACCAGTACTGTACCCCAGTGTTATACAGTGACAGACCTGTACCCACCAGTACTGTACCCAGTGTTATACAACGACAGACCTGTACCCACCAGTACTGTACCCCAGTGTTATACAGTGACAAACCTTTACTCAATATCTGGGAGGGTTATTGGTGTCCGTGGAACTGCACCGCAACATGAGCTAGTTCTGTCGGGGGGGGGAGGGGTCCCCCTCCAACGAAAGTAGCTGAAAGTTTTGAGATGATTTTGAAATGTGCAGGAATCATTCAGGATGAAGAGAGACTCGGGAAACTGGGACTCTTTTCATTAGAAAAGAGTAGATCTAGAAGGCCCACCACCACCTTCTTGGGGGCAATTAGGGATGGGCAATAAATGCTGGCCTTGCCAGCATCGCTCATAGCCCGAGAATTAATTTTTTTTTAAAGGTGTTCAAAGTTAGAAGAGGTTTTGATAAAGTAAATCAGGAGAAAACTATTTCCACTACTTGGTGAGTTGATAACTAGAGCGATTAAATTTAAAGATCATTATTAGAGGAACGAAGGGAGATATTGTTAGGACATGAAATGCCCCATCAGAACCAGTGGTGGAATAATCCATAACTGGGTTCAAGTCCCACTCCAGGGACTTGAGCACAAAAATCTAGGCTGACACTCCAGTGCAGTGCTGAGGGAGTGCCGCACTGTCGGAGGTGCCGCCTTTTGGATGAGACGTTAAACCGAGGCCCCGTCTGCCCTCTCAGACGGACGTAAAAGATCCCATGGCACTATATTTCGAAGAAGAGCAGGGGAGTTCTCCCCGGTGTCCTGGGGCCAATATCAACCAACATCACTAAAAACAGATTATCTGGTCATTATGAGATTGCAGTTTATGGGAGCTTTCTGTGCACAAATTGGCTGCTGCGTTTCCCACATTACAACAGTGACTGCACTTCACAAAGTATTTCATTGGCTGTAAAGCGCTTTGGGACGTCCGGTGGTCGTGAAAGGCGCTGTAGAAATGCAAGTCTTTCTTTCTATAATAGTGAAGAAAAATGTAAACGGCCTTGGGGAAAGTGAGGGACACAGACTAAAGTTGCTAGCTCTGTGAGAGAGCCGGCACGGGCGTGATGGGCTGAATGGCCTCCTTCCGCGTTGTAAAGTTCAGTGATTCTCCATTTTTAACTGTGTGCTCTTTTCTGCAGGAGTAACCAGGGCTTCATGCACATGAAACTCACCCGAACCAAAGAGAGCAAATACGTCTTGGGTCTGAACAGCCCGCCGTTCGACAGCGTGCCGGAGATCATCCATTACTACACCAGCCGCAAGCTGCCCATCAAAGGAGCTGAGCACATGTCCCTCCTGTACCCAGTGGCTATCAGAACGCTATAGCAACGGGAGCTCGTCTGAGCACGTCCCACAGACCAGACTTGTACACAGATTTTCTTTTTTATAGACGCACTCACTCACTCACACACTCACACACACACACAGAGGCCGTCCAGAGAAGGCAACCTTTGACCTTCAGCCAATGGCACTCCACGTGCATGCAGAGAGTGACCAGAGGGACTGGCTTCAGCGTTCGGCCCACGGACATCCCGCCATCCCAACACCAACTGCGCCCATCCGTGAGACCACTGATCACCGCAAACTCGAGGCCGTGGTTCCCCACCGGAGTTCGGCCAGCAACTTGCCGATTTATGAATGCTGAAACTTCTTGGAATTGTAGAGTGTTGTAGGAATCTTTACCTAATGTATATTTCGGGGGAGTTTTCCAGTTAATTTTTGAGGCAGATTTGGGGCTTGGAGGGCCTGTATCCGACCTCAAAGCTCCTCTTGGGTGTGAGGGCACCAAACTGCCCCTAATATTGTACTAAATTAACAAGCTGACACAGGCCACAGGATGACCAGGGTGGGAAATGGGAAAAGGGCACACTGGTGCAATAGGAGACGATCTTCTGGGGATGTGCTAAGCATCATTGTGGGCAATGTAGAGGGAGCTTTACTCTGTATCTAACCCGTGCTGTACCTGCCCTGGGAGTGTTTGATGGGACAGTGCAGCGGGAGCTTTACTCTGTATCTAACCCGTGCTGTACCTGTCCTGGGAGTGTTTGATGGGGCAGTGTAGAGGGAGCTTTACTCTGTATCTAACCCGTGCTGTACCTGCCCTGGGAGTGTTTGATGGGACAGTGTAGAGGGAGCTTTACTCTGTATCTAACCCGTGCTGTACCTGCCCTGGGAGTGTTTGATGGGACAGTGTAGAGGGAGCTTTACTCTGTATCTAACCCGTGCTGTACCTGCCCTGGGAGTGTTTGATGGGACAGTGTAGAGGGAGCTTTACTCTGTATCTAACCCCGTGCTGTACCTGTCCTGGGATTGTTTGATGGGACAGTGTTGAGGGAGCTTTACTCTGTATCTAACCCGTGCTGTACCTGCCCTGGGAGTGTTTGATGGGACAGTGTAGAGGGAGCTTTACTCTATATCTAACCCGTGCTGTACCTGTCCTGGAAGTGTTTGATGGGACAGTGTTGAGGGAGCTTTACTCTGTATCTAACCCGTGCTGTACCTGCCCTGGGAGTGTTTGATGGGACAGTGTAGAGGGAGCTTTACTCTGTATCTAACCCGTGCTGTACCTGCCCTGGGAGTGTTTGATGGGACAGTGTAGAGGGAGCTTTACTCTGTATCTAACCCCGTGCTGTACCTGCCCTGGGAGTGTTTGACGGGACAGTGTAGAGGGTGCTTTACTCTGTATCTAACCCGTGCTGTACCTGCCCTGGGAGTGTTTGATGGGACAGTGTAGAGGGAGCTTTACTCTGTATCTAACCTGTGCTGTACCTGTCCTGGGAGTGTTTGATGGGACAGTGTAGAGGGAGCTTTACTCTGTATCTAACCCGTGCTCCCTGCCCTGGGAGTGTTTGATGGGACAGTGTAGAGGGAGCTTTACTCTGTATCTAACCCGTGCTGTACCTGCCCCGGGAGTGTTTGATGGGACAGTGTAGAGGGAGCTTTACTCTGTATCTAACCCGTGCTGTACCTGCCCTGGGAGTGTTTGATGGGACAGTGTAGAGGGAACTTTACTCTGTATCTAACCCGTGCTGTACCTGCCCTGGGAGTGTTTGATGGGGACAGTGTAGAGGGAGCTTTACTCTGTATCTAACCCGTGCTGTACCTGCCCTGGGAGTGTTTGATGAGACAGTGGGTGCCTGAAATGGGGAAAGTTACCTTCTCCAGCACTAACCTCTCTCACCTTGAGGAACACAAATGGAAAATAAATGGCGACCATGGAGCTGTTTGACATTTGACCTCGTCCTTCACAGTCACATTCCTGTATCCATGTGCTAAACACCATCCAGTATTGAAAAAAGCGACAAAATTTCACCCCTCACATTTAATGGGAATGTGTAGGGTTCTGGTACGTTTGGGGAACAGAGACTGCTTTTAAGAAAGCCCATCGTTGAGCCATGGTGAGGAAGATCGTGCAGAAGAGGTTCAGCTAAAGGGGCATTGAATCAGCGTAGAAATCACTGATGGGAATATCAGTCGATGCGCCCAGTACGTCTCTGTACTCATTTAGTGGAGGGATATATTTTAACTGGGGGACACGGGACATCTCACTAACACACTTAGTCTTTGTTTGGCCAAATCATCAACAGTCATTTCTACATTTCCCAACTCCAGCCGTGTTTTAATACTGTGCAAGTTGCACTTGTCCTTTGATGATTTAGGGCCTGTTTGCACACTCCTTTCAGTAAAGAAATTCCTTTTCAAGTTACAAAGTATTACGAAGTACTTACGGCACAGAAACAGGCCATTCGGCCCAACCAGTCCATGCCGGCATTTATGCTCCACTCGAGCCTCCTCCCGTCTTTCCTCACCTAACCCCATCAGCATAACCCTCTATTCCCTTCTCCCTCATCTGCTTGTCTAGCCTCCCCTTAAATGCATCTATACTATTCGCCTCAACCACTCCCTGTGGGAGCGAGTTCCACATTCTCACCACTCTCTGGGTAAAGAAGTTTCTCCTGAATTCCCTATTGGGTTTATTAGTGACCATCTTATATTTACGGCCCCTAGTTCTGGTCTCCCCCACAAGTGGAAACATTTTCTCTACGTCTACCCTATCAAACCCTTTCATAATTGTGAAGACCTCTATCAGGTCACCCCTCCGCCTTCTCTTTTTCTAGAGAAAAGAGCCCCAGCCTGTTCACTTTTTCCTCTTCAGTTCAGTAACAGACAACACTGGAACACACAGAGGGTCAGACAACGATAGGTGAAGTCCTTCAGGTGAAACCCTGCGACAGCACAGTTTTGAAGGGTGGTTAGTTCAGACCTCCGCGTTTTGGGTACGGCAGTGTAGTGGCTATGTCACTGGACCAGTAATCCAGTGGCCTGGGCCAACAATCCGGAGAACGGGAGCTCAAATCCCATCTTGGGCAGTTTGAGAATTTGAATTCAGTTTTAATAAAAAAATCTGGAAATAAAAAGCTGGTGTCAGTAAAAGTGACCATGAAGCTGTCGGATTGTCGTAAACACCCAACTGGTTCACCAATGTCCCTTTAGGGAAGGAAACCTGCCGTCCTTACCCGGTCTGGGCCTATATGTGACTCCAGTCCCACACCAACATGGTTGTCTCTTAACTACCCTCTGACGTGGTCTAGTAAGCCACTCAGTTCTATCAAATTGTTATTGGGCAACTTGGGTTGGGTAATTAATGCTGAGCTTGTCGGCGTATGTAATGTAAAATAAAAGCTTATCAGTCATCTGTTGTCAGACTTCCTAGTGAGGTCTTGGTACAAAGTCTATGGATTGCATTTTAACCCAGTGGCCCGTTGGACGGAGACAAGCGGTTGTTGTACAGTTACAGACAGGAGGGTCCCCAGGTTGGGACCGTGGAGTGAACCAAGTTGGCCGACCTGAGCTTGAGCAGCAGCTGGGACTCTGCAACTGGTGCCCACAACGTGGGTTTAAAGAGACGCGACGGACGAGACCACCCGGGGGTGGGGGGGTCCCTGCTCCTGACCCGGCAATTCCCACTGGGAAGTGAGGGCGTGCGAATATTGGGAGAGGGGCAAGTTTGGTCTCGGCTGCCATACCCCCCTGCTGCAAAACGTCCCATCAGCATTGACGGTCCAGGCTCGCCCCTGAAGATTGGGCACTTGGGTGAGGTACCAGGGACCATGAAACCGTGTTCCAGCCCAGGTCGGCACTTTCAGAAGAGGATAGCAAGAAACTGAGGAAGGGAAAGGGTGCGGGCAACATCTAGCAATTAGGAAATAGCCCTAGGAGTTAAAGAACTCAATGCTGCTTGAAGCTTCCAAAATGGTGCCACTGGTTCAGGAAGAACGTTTAACGATTCCTCGAAATGGTGAACGACACTGTGTGGAGCCCCTTTTGGTACATGTTATTTATTAAAAAATAGTGACTGATCTGCAGAAAGTGTGGTTTCTGATATGATGTATCTATGAAAATAAAACTTTCGACGCTTGTTTACTATGATCTTGCTTTTTGGTTCCTGGACTCCTGGCTCCGTCCGGTCACACGGTCTCGCTGGCTTTGTGTCGAGGACCACAATTCCCAAATACCGTCTTGCTCGAGGCCCGCTCTCGCGAATGGTATCTCAGTGCGGCCAAACTGAGCCCCAAGACCCATTTTGCAAGCTCAGCGAGAGACCTTTAGATTGCGACTCATTGAAGAACCGTAAAAGACTTTTCTTTACCCATTTCACGCAGGCTATTGCCTGAGGCTTTGTCGCTTAAGTGGTTAATGGTCTCTGTTCTATTGCAGCTCAGTGTCACAAGGTGAAGACTATTGCCCATTGATGCTGAATAATGGGTGATAGAGCTATAGTGTGGCACACTGCGGCGCTACAGCCAATGGTGATTCAGGGCCAGTAACAGGAGGGTAATAAATAGTAGGCCGCAGGCTGTGCTCGGAATGGGAGATAGATCTGGCTGGTTTCAGGGGCTCCCAGATAACGAAAGGAATGTCGACTTAAGCATTTATTATTTCCGATTTTTTATCTTCCGTTTCAAAAAAAAAATCTTTCAGAGGAACCGGTTAGTCGGCTGACCTCAGAGATGTCACGAGGAACACAATGGTTGAAGATGAATAGTTAACGTAAGGTTACATAAGATACAGGAGCAGGAATAAGCCACTTGGCCCCTCGAGCCTGCTCCGCCATTCAATAAGATCAAGGCTGATCTTGGGCTCAAAGCCACTTCCCTGCCCGCTCCCCATAACCCTTCACTCCCTTATCTTGTAAAAATCTCTCTATACCTTAAATGTATTTAATGACCCAGCCTCCACAGCTTTCTGGGGCAGAGAATTCCACAGATTTACAACCCTCTGAGAGAAGAAATTCCTCCTCATCTCAGTTCTAAAAGGCGACCCTTTATTCTGAAATTGTGCCCCCGAGTTTTAGATTTCCCCACGAGGGGAAACATCCTCTCTGCATCTACCTTGTCGAGCCCCCTCAGTATCTTATATGTTTCAATAAGATCGCCTCTCATTCTTCTAAATTCCAATGAGTATAGGCCCAACCTGCTCAACCTTTCTTCATAAGTCAACCCCCTCATCTCTGGAATTAATGATGGTTTATTGATATGCCAGGGGGCGAGAGAATCTTTTTGTTCCTGATTGATCATGGCATGGGGAGAACTCCCTGCTCTTCTTCAAATAGTGTTGTGGAATATGTTAGACCCTTTTATGATTTTTTTTTTGTGGTGGTGTTAGTTGAGGGATTAATATGGCCTAGGACCTCCCCTACTCTTTGAGAAAAAGTGACATGGCACCCACCTGAGCAGGGCCTTGGTTTAATGTCTCATCAGAAAGACGGAATACTCCCTCAGTACTGCATTGAAGTTTCAGGCTAGAGTGTGTGCTCAACTCCAGAGAGGAGCTTGAACCCTCCCCGACCTTCCGACTCAGATGAGTGTTACCAAACTGACCTATCGTAAACCTTTGGCCGGCCTCCCAATCTTCCGCCCTCCATAAACTTGAGCTCATCCAAAACTCTGCTGCCTCTGTGTCCTAACCAACACCGAGTCCCATTCACCCATCACCCCCCTGGTGCTCGCTGACCTACATTGACTCCCAGTCCACCAAGGCCTCAGTTTTTAAATTCCCACCCGCGTGTTTAAATCCTTCCCTGGCCCTCACCCCCCCTCCCTATCTCTGTAACCTCCTCCAGCCCCTGCAACCCTCCGTGATCTCTGCGCTCCTCCAATTCTGGCCTCTTGCGCATCCCTGATTTTAATCGCTCCACCATTGGCGGCCGTGCCTTCAAATGCCTGGGCCCTAAGCTCTGGAATTCACTCCTTAAACCTCTCCGCCTCTCTCTCCTCCTTTAAGACGCTCCTTAAAACCGACCTCTTTGACCGAGCTTTTGGTCACCTGTCCTAATATCTGCTTATGTGGCTCAGGGTCGAACTTTGTCTGATTTCCGCTCCTGTGAAGAGTCTGGGGATGTTAAAGGCGCTATATAAATGGAAGTTGTGTTTTAAATATATAAAGCATGACCATTTCAGAAGTTGAAGGATGTTATTACATTCCCTGTAGCTCCGTGTGAAACCAATGAAAACGCCAACAGCACCAACTCGCGGGAAAGTGGCGGTGACTGGGTCACCGCGCCCAGCGCTTCCCGACGGCATTCCTTTTGGAAAATTGGCAACTCCTAAAGTGTCAGAAAAGCAAACTATGGGAGAAGAAGTCAACCAGAGCACCAAAGTGCTGTTTTTTGAAGTGTGCTGCCTGGATTGGGCGGCCTCGGGCCTATCTGTCGAGGTTTGAGGGCTCCTCTCGATAAGTGTCAGTTGGATTGTTGCAGTGGGTCAATAGTCAGCGGGCGAGACGCTCGGGTTGGGAACCAGACAGTTCTCTCTACAATTTGATTTTGACGTGGATTTTCCATCCACTCAACAGACCGGCCTCGGGTAGATCCGGGCTCTTCCGCCGTGGGGGGCATTGGGTTGCAGCCACTGACGCATTGTGTGGTCGAGCTTCTCCAAAGGAGATTGGAATGGGCTGTTGGGAGGTTGGGATTGGCCAGGTTGTGGGAAGGTTCAACAATTGGCCTCGGCACCTCCGGGCTAGGGAGGGGAAAATAAATCAGCCAGGATCCCTGCTTCCAAACACTTCCTGGCCAGATCCACCACCTGTAGGAACACTGCCCCAGCAGTCAGTGGGGATGGGGTCTGAAGGTGATCCGGGGGGTGGGAGGGGGGATCCCAGCCACGATCAGCCTCAGACACACAAGGCTTCCTTGTGAGGCCTGTGGGGAGCCCACCTGCTCCTCCTGGCCCGCAAGGCCGTGTCAGCCATGGCTCAGTGGGCAGCACCCTCGCCTCTGAGTCAGAAGGTCGTGGGTTCAAATCTCACTCCAGAAACTTGAGCACAAAAATCTAAGCTGACACTCCAGTGCAGTGCTGAGGGAGTGCTGCTCTGTCAGAGGTGCCGTCTTTCGGGTGAGACGTTAAACCGAGACCCCATCTGCCTTCTCAGGTGGATGTAAAAGATCCCATGGCCACTATTTCGAATAAGAGCAGGGGGAGTTCTCCCCGGTGTCCTGGGGCCAATATTTATCCCTCAAATCAACATCACTAAAAACAGATGATCTGGTCATTATCACATTGCTGTTTGTGGGAGCTTGCTGTGTGCAAATTGGCTGCCGTGTTTCCTACATTACAACAGTGACCACACTTCAAAAAGTACTTTGTTAGCTGTAAAGCGCTTTGAGACGTCCAGCGCTATAGAAAAGTAAGTCTTTCTTTCTAACACAAGTAACTAGCCTTGGGCCCCTCTGGCCAGTTGGCCTCTCCCTTCGTGGTTCTGCTGCCGTGCTCCAGACAGCACGAGACTCCCCCTGACGTCATTGGCACCACCACTTCTGGCTGTAAAGCAGGCCCTCGCTCGCTCGCCTGCAGCGGGAGCCTCGGCCGACTTCAAAGTCGGTGAAGGTGCGAAGTCGCCGGACGGGAACGGCGCGACCGCAGGCCGGTAAGCGGACTCGGCCTAATCGTCAACCCCTCCCCGAGCACCATTCCCGGTGAGCCGGTGGGAGGGGTGGGGGGGTTAAATCAAGGCTCACGCATCAGGGAGGGGGGGGGGCGCGCGGAAACCAGGCGGAGTTTGACTGTGATTCGTCCGATGGCCAAATAATCTGCTAACATCGAGAGGTAATGAATGGCCACTTTAATGAGGCCCTTACCCTAACTAAAGGACATGATGCGGAGATGCCGGTGTTGGACTGGGGTGGACAAAAGTGAGAAGTCGCACAACACCAGGTTATAGTCCAACAGCTTTATTTGAAATCACAAGCTTTCGGAGCGCTGCTCCTTTGTCAGGTGAAGTGAAGAATACGAATCGGCAAAGCATATATAGACAGAGAACAATGCCTGTGTAGCGTACAATGTCAGACGACTACAGTTAATCTTTCTGACTGCCTTTTATCACACCTCGGCAGAGAGACAATCATGTCAGTCAGGAAGACATTATATCAAAGACATAGCAAAATACAACTAAGACAATGAGGTGGGGTCACAGGGGGTCTAATGTGTCAAATGCTGCAGTCTGTATGGAAAACCATAAACTTTAAACTTTTTACTTTTTTTACTGGAAATCACATCTGTGAACAAGCCAACGACGATTCTAACTAAAGGACAAGACAGGCTGGTGGAATGGGTGGACCCGTGGCAGATGAAATGCAACGCAGCAAAGTATGAGCTGATACATTTTTGGCAGGAAAGCGAGGAGAGACAATACAAGTTAAATGGTACCATTTTAAAGGGCGGGGCAAGAACCGAGAGACCTGGGGGTGCTTGTGCACAAATCTTTGAAGGTGGCAGAACAGGTTAACAAAGCATCTGGGATCCGGGGGGGTTTATATAAATAGAGACATATAGGGGGAGAAATTTGGCATGTTAACGCCTCCCGTTAGCGCCTGGGGAGGGCGCGGCGAATCCAACGCCGCACGAGAAATTCACCCGGGATTTAGCGCTAACATTTAGCGCCTAGGCCTTTAGTGGATGCCAGATCATGACGCCAATGCGCTTGGAACGCCCCCTGTTAATGGCCCAGATGGAAAATTGACTGTCGCCCCCTGGCTTAGCGCCTGGCCTGAACAACGGCAGGTAGAGGGCGCGTGATACCGTCGGACGGCCGCTGTAGGAGCGGTATTTAAAGGGATCAACATCCGCTTTCATTTTAGTCGTCAATCAATGCTACCTGCTCAGTTTGACACTGCGAAACTGCTGCTTTCAGTGAGTTAAACGTTTATTACTTTCAGCAGTGTTCTGCCTGCTAAAAATTAATCAGTTTGATTCTGCTAACATTTGGAAGTCCTACACTTGGTTACATTAATGGGGGCTGTACTGGCACTCGACCTCACCCTCCAGCATCAACGTCGGAGGCAGAGACAAGCATTGGAAAATGTGGCCAGAGGGAGGAGGCCCAACAGGGCTCTCAACAGGAGGCCTTACCCTCCCAGGGTATTCCGGCAGCACTTCTCCCACATGAATTTAACTGAGGGACAGTGTCTTAGGAGGCTCCACTTCAGCAAGGAGGTGGTCACAGAGCTCTGCCACCTCCTGCAGCCAGACCTCGAGCCTCAGACCAGGACCACCACGGCTCTCTCAGTGGCAGTCAAGGTCACCGTCGCTCTCAATTTCTACACCGGCGGATCATTCCAGCGTGCGACAGGCGACATCTCCGATATCTCCCAGTTCGCCGTCCATCGCTGCATCCGGGAGGTCACAGAGGTTCTCTACAGTAGGGGAAGGGACTACATTTCCTTCTCCATCACCAGAGAGAAGCAGGACGAGCGTGCATGTGGCTTTGTCAGGATCGCGGGATTCCCCATGGTGCAGAGCGCCATTGACCGCACCCACGTCGCATTGCGGGCATCCCGTAACAATCCTGAGATCTTCCGTAACCACAAAGGCTACTACTCACTTAATGTGCAGTTGGTGTGCGACCACAGACAGCCAATCCTCAATGTGAATGCCCGCTATCCTGGCAGCAGCCACGATGCCTTCATCCTGCGCCAGACCGGTGTGCCAGCACTCTTCCAGCCACCACGTCAAGCTCGCAGCTGGCTGGTCGGAGACAAGGGCTATCCGCTCTCCACCTGGCTCATGACTCCCCTCTGCAACCCCAACACTCCTGCCCAGCACTCATATAATGAGAGCCATGCCACCACCAGGAACATCCGATTGGAGTGCACCTGAAATTGGTTATCACTCTGTCTGTAGCGCCCTAAGTTAGGTGATTAGTGCTTGATTTAGAGCTCCAGTTCTTTCTGGGAGCGCTCACAATATAGCGGGAGGTCAGAAGGATTAGCGCCCGGCGCTAACTCTGCAAATTTTTATAATTTAGCGCCCCAACAGGAGCGATACTGAATTTCTCGCCCATAAGTACAAAAGCCAGGAAGTTATGCTAAACCTGTATAAATCATTGGGTTCGGCCCCAGCCGGAGTATTGTGTCCAATTCTGGGCACCACACTTTAGGAAGGGCGTGGAGGCTTTGGAGAGGGTGCAGAGAGATTTACTAGAATAGTTCCAGGGATGAGGGATTACAGTTACATGGATGGACTGGAGAAGCTGGGGTTGTTCTCCTTGGAGCAGAGAAGGCTAAGAGGAGATTTGATAGAGGTGTTTAAAATCATGAAGGGTTTAGACAGAGTAAATAAAGAGAAACTGTTTCCAGTGGCTGAAGGGTTGATAATGAGAGGGCACAGATTTAAGGTGATTGGCAAAAGAACCAGAGGCGACATGAGGAAAAACTTTTTTACGCAGCGAGTGGTTAGGATTTGGAATGCACTGCCCGATAGGGTGGTGGATACCGATTCAATAGTAGCCTTCAAAAGGGAACTGGATAAATACTTGAAGGAGAAAAGAACTGCAGGGATATGGGGAAAGAGCGGAGGAGTGGGACTAACTGGATCGCTCTTCGAAAGAGCCAGTGCAGACTCGATGGGCCGAATGGCCTCCTTCTGTGCTGTACTATTCTATAAAAAAAAATCAAGTCTTTCAGGAGACGAGGGAAGAAGATTAAAACAAGAAAAAGTTCCATCAGGTGTTTAGATGGACCTAGGTATGAACACACAACATTTCAAACCTTCAGTGACCTTTCCAGCCTTCTATATGGAAGGCACTGCAGACTCCCTCCCTCCCTCCCTCCCTCTCTCCCATAGACTTCATTTTACAAAACTGTCAGTGAAGTAAAAGGTCAGGAATATTTCTCCTGCAGTCTGTTTATGATTAGATTTTTCTCTCGCTAAACTCTTGACAAAACGTTGCCATAACTGCTGATGACTGAAACCCCCATTGTGTTTGAGAGCTCTGTTGTACAGCTGCAGGCACTACTCAGCTCCCTGTTCATACATCTCTCCGCAAGGACCCACTGCAAATCAGGTTATTGTTGTTGAAAGTGAAACGCTTCATTTTACTCCAATTTTCTCCCGCACCCTGTTACATGCTGGAGTTACGGTTTCATCAGCAGCTGCCCCCCCCCTCCCCCCTTTCCCCCTCTCCCCCTCCCCTCCACCCTCTCCCCCTCTCCACTTCTCCTCCACCATTCCACCCTCTCTCCCCTCCACTCCTCTCCCTTCTCCACCCCTCTCCCCCTCCACCCCATTCCCCTCTCCCCTTACCCCTCCACCCTCCTCTCCCCTCCACCCCATTCCCATTCCCCTCTCCCCTTACGTCTCCACCCCTCTCCCCTCTCCACCCTTCTCTCCCTCCATCCCATTCCCCTCTCCCCTTATGTCTCCACCCCTCATCCCTCTCCGCCCCTCTCTCCTTCCCCTCTCCACCCCTCTCTCCCTCCCCCCTCTCCCCTCCACCTTCTCTCCCTCCTCCCTCCCCCTCCCCTCCACCCCTCACCCCTCTCCACCCCTCTCTCCCTCCCCCCTCTCCCCTCCACCTTCTCTCCCTCCTCCCTCCCCCTCCCCTCCACCCCTCACCCCTCTCCACCCCTCTCTCCCTCCCCCCTCTCCCCTCCACCTTCTCTCCCTCCTCCCTCCCCTCCACTCCTCTCCCCTCCACTCCTCCCCCCCCGCAGACACGAGATCCAATCTGGGACCCTCCTGCTCACATCTTTCCGCGGGTTTGTGGACTGAGTCCGTCCTTGGCACTGACAAACTCTCACCTTGTTGTGAATTAGTTGCCTGCAGTTAATGTCAAACCGTTCCAGGTTAAAATACAGTTAGTGGTTGTAATTCAGCTTGGCTCAGCCGCCCACCACCGTGGCGGCAGTGGCTCGTGGGTGTAATCCAGGCTGACACTCCAGTGGAGCAACAAGGGAGCCCGGCCGGCATTGTCCATCAGATGAGACGTTACACCGAGGCTGCCTCCCAGTCCAGGTGAATCTCCCGGCACTCGTCAAAGAGTCTTGCACTGAGAGACGGGGAAGTGTTGCTGCTCAGGGCAGATTTGATGGATTGAAGTGGATTCACTGCTTGAAATATTGGGCTTAATTTTACAGTTATAAAATATTTCTATTAAAAAATGAGGGAAATAATTCACCGTGCCGCCCCGTGTAATTGGGCACATGGACATAGAAACATAGAAAAATAGGAGCAGGAGTCGGCCATTCGGCCCTTCGAGCCTGCTCCGCCATTCAATATGATCATGGCTGATCCTCTATCTCAATACCATATTCCCGCTCTCTCCCCATACCCCTTGATGCCTTTTGTGTCTAGAAATCTATCTATCTCCTTCTTAAATATATTCAGTGACTTGGCCTCCACAGCCTTCTGTGGTAGAGAATTCCACAGGTTCACCACCCTCTGAGTGAAGAAATTTCTCCTCATCTCTGTCCTAAATGTCCTACCCCGTATCCTGAGACTGTGACCCCTCGTTCTAGACCCCCCCCAGCCAGGGGAAACATCCTCCCTGCATCCAGTCTGTCTAGCCCTGTCAGAATTTTATACGTTTCAATGAGATCCCCTCTCATTCTTCCAAACTCAACTAGTGGATTTCTAGTGGACAACTAATTATTGGTGGGTTTTGGTGATTGCCACCCTGCACTGATGGTGGCATTGTCACCGAAGGCGTTGATTCTTGCTGGGGTCTGGGCTGATCCTGTACCATCCCGTCCAGTCCCATCCTCGCTCCGTCCCCTTCCCTGTCCCGCCTCGTCCTTGCCCTGTCCCGTCCATCCCCAATTCTGTCCTGGTCCAACACCCACACGGGCACAGGGACCAGAAGCAGGAACTCCGGATGGATTTTTTTTTCCCCCCTCCCTTTCCTAACTCGGGAACACGGGGTCAACAGCAGCTGGGATCGACTAACCCGGAGAGAAAAGCCTTCAGGTCTATGGGGCTCATTTTCTCACACTGAGCAGAGCCCCTGTGTACCGGTCTCCACAGAGTCCCTTCACACACAGCTAGAATACTGCGTGCAGCTCTGGTCACCACATTACAGGAAAGATGTGATTGCACTAGAGAGGGTACAGAGGAGATTTACCAGGATGTTGCCAGGACTGGAGAATTTTAGCTATGAGGAAAGATTGGATAGGCTGGGCTTGTTTTCTTTGGAACAGAGGAGGCTGAGGGGAGATTTAATTGAGGTGTATAAATTATGAGGGGCCTAGATAGAGTGGATAGGAAGGACCTATTTCCTTTAGCAGAGATGTCAAAAACAAGGGGCATAGATTTAAAGTAATTGGTAGAAGGATTAGAGGGGAGTTGAGAATATTTTTCACCCAGAGAGTGGTGGGGGTCTGGAACTCACTGCCTGAAAGGGTGGTAGAGGCAGAAACCCTCATCACATTTAAAAAGTACTTGAATATGCGCTTGAAGTGCCGTAACCTGCAGGGCTACGGACCAAGAGCTGGAAAGTGGGATTAGGCTGGAGAGCTCTTTTTCGGCCGGCACGGACACGATGGGCCGAATGGCCTCCTTCTGTCCCGTAAATTTCTACGATTCGATGGTGTATCAAAGGATGTTGCAATATTGTCATGTTGAAGTGCCTTGGGGGAGGTTGTACTACGTTAAAGGTGCTACAACAATGCAAGTTGTCGGGGACTCCGTTGTCCATCAAAACACAACAGCTGACCCTGTGCTCCTCCAGAATCAAGTCAAAACGCAATCAGATGTTTAAGGGTAAGAATTCATTAATGAATTTTGAAAAATCAAAAAATGTTGTCCAAACAGGTCAGTCAGGAAAACATTACATCAAAGACATTGCATGTCTTCCTGACTGACCTGTTCGGACACCATCCACACCTTTGATTGCTGTGATTATCTCTCTGCCGAGGTGTGATAAAGGGCAGTTAGAAAGATTAACTGTAGTCATCTGGCAGCGTTCTCTGACTATATATGCTGTGCCTATATGCATCTCTTCACTTCACCCTGACGAAGGAGCAGCGCTCCGAAAGCTCGTGATTTCAAATAAAGCTGTTGGACTATAACCTGGTGTTGTGCGACTTCTCACTTTTGTCCACCCCAGTCCAACACCGGCATCTCCGCATCAAAAAATATTAGACCAGTCACTGAGTGTTCATCTTTCACCTCTGCGTAATAGGGCCCACCTCCCTTGCTGTATCCCAGCGTGCTGCACTGACACAGTACACAATGTTGCAGGCGGAAGCCCTGCTGGAAGAACACTTCCATTCTCCGTGGTCTTCTGTGCACAGGCCAATGGTCTTGTATAAATAATGTACGAGCTCTATTGAGCAATTGGTCTCCGATGTCACACAGCTGAAACTGTTGCCGGTGGCAGCCAGCTACTGTTAACATGCCTCTTCAGAAAAGAATGCAGCCCCTCAGCTAGAACAAACAGTGCCCCAGCTGTCTGGCATCAGTGATAGTTTCACAGCTCTCGAGTTACAAGGGTATCCATTAGCCTGCCATCTTGCCTGGAGCAGCTTGCAGTTAGACTAGCCTTTATTTCTCATATATCTGGGTTCGTCTTTCTGAAACCTCCACCCACACACAAACCCAAGCACACACCCACACCCACACACACACAGACCCACACACACACCCACACACAGACCTCCACCCACACACACACCCACACACACACACAGACCCAAGCACACACACAAACCCACACACACACAGACCCACACACACACCCACACACAGACCTCCACCCACACCCACACACACACAGACCCAAGCACACACCCACACCCACACACACACAGACCTCCACCCACACCCACACACACACAGACCCAAGCACACACCCACACCTCCACCCACACACACACACAGACTCACACACACACACAAACCCAAGCACACACCCACACCCACACACACACCCACACACAGACCTCCACCCACACACACACCCACACACACACAGACCCAAGCACACACCCACACCCACACACACACAGACCTCCACCCACACCCACACACACACAGACCCACACACACACCCACACACAGACCTCCACCCACACACACACCCACACACACACAGACCCACACACACACCCACACACAGACCTCCACCCACACACAGACCCACACACACACACAGACCCAAGCACACACACAGACCCACACACACATAGACCCACACACACACAGACCCACACACACACACAGACCCAAGCACACACACAGACCCACACACACATAGACCCACACACACACAGACCCACACACACATAGACCCACACACACACAGACCCACACACACACACAGACCCATACACACACACAGACCCACACACACACAGACCCACACACATAGACCCACACACACACAGACCCACACACACACACAGACCCAAGCACACACACAGACCCACACACACATAGACCCACACACACACAGACCCACACACACATAGACCCACACACACACAGACCCACACACACACACAGACCCATACACACACACAGACCCACACACACACACAGACCCAAGCACACACACAGACCCACACACACATAGACCCACACACACACAGACCCACACACACATAGACCCACACACACACAGACCCACACACACACACAGACCCATACACACACACAGACCCACACACACACAGACCACACACACACATAGACCCACACACACACACAGACCACACACACACATAGACCCACACACACACACACACACAGCCTACGTCTTGCCCTAACATTTATTTCCCAGCGGTATTGAGCTAAAAAAAACCTCTGTGCAGAAATCAAGGCCAGACATTTGGAGCTATCTAACTGGAGCTCCTCAGAGCCCTGGTCACTGCAGGCTTCACCCAGTGTTACACTAAGCTGTACAGACCAGAAGCTCAATCCCCTATCTGAGCTGGGCTGGTTGGCATCAGTTATGATGCTCCGATTCCAAGCAGTGTTGGTGGCTGCAAAGGTCCAGACAGGGATTCCGCTGCAGACCGTTATCCATTTGTCCCTGCCCGTGTGTGTGGAAGTTGGGTGAGTGCAGTATCACCTCTTTCCAACTGCTTAAGCAGCTTGCCAACATTCACCATCTAAGAACATAAGAAATAAGAGCAGGAGTCGGCCATACGGTCCCTCGAGCCTGCTCCGCCATTCAGTAAGATCATGGCTGATCTTCGACCTCAACTCCACTCTCCCGTCCGATCTCCATATCCTCGATTCCCCTATAGTCCAAAAATCTATCGATCTCAGCCTTGAATATACTCAACGACTGAGCATCCACAGCCCTCTGGGGTAGAGAATTCCAAAGATTCACAACCCTCTGAGTGAAGAAATTCCTCCTCATCTCAGTCCTAAACGGCCGACCCCTTATCCTGAGACTGTGACCCCTCTAGTTCTAGACTCTCCAGCCCTGGGGAAACAACCTCTCAGCATCGACCCTGTCAATCCCACTCAGAATCTTGTATGTGGAATGAGGAATCTTGTATCAAGTATGAGGAATGTCCTCTTGGGTGAGGGAGTGGATCTCAGTGTCAGGCTCCATCAGCCCTCGTTAACCTTTTAATTCTGGCACCAGTTTTAGTGAATGGCCAGATCAGAAGCTGTGTCCTCGGTCTATAATCACAGCTGCTGAATGACAATCATTAACAGAAGGATTGTGCACTTGTCCGATTTACCACGGGGCCCGCTTTAGGGGAATAAAAACTGCATTGACAATTTATTTTTTTTGTTTGATATAAAGTACAGCTTTGCAAACGATTTAAACTGTTCAGAAAAATATGTCTTATGAATTCAGTTTGAACATTGTGAGGCTCTTGTACGGAACGATTCACTGCCAGCGACCCCCCCTGCAAATATTGGCACAATCTCAGGGCCTCCTGCAAATATTGACACACTACAGGGAGCTGTGCGAATACTGGCACACTCCCAGAGACCACTGCAACACTGACGCATGCCTGGCGACCTCCTGTAATACTGGGCCAGATTTTGCTGTCAAAATAACGGTGAGGCTAATAGCTCTCGCTGTTATCTATGTGTAACTGGTATAGCAACTTCAGGCGAGGGGCAGATGCGTGGTTAAACATACTTTAAACATCCACTCCCTCCACCACCGGCGTACCATGGCTGCAGTGTGTACCATCTACAAGATGCACTGCAGCAACTCGCCAAGGCTTCTTCGGCAGCACCTCCCAAACCCACGACCTCTTCCACCTAGAAGGACAAGGGCAGCAGGCGCACGGGAACGCCACCACCTCCAAAGCCCCCTCCAAGTCACACACCATCCTGACTTGGAAATATATCGGCCGTTCCTTCATCGTCGCTGGGTCAAAATCCTGGAACTCCCTCCCTAACAGCACTGTGGGAGCACCTTCTCCACACGGACTGCAGCGGTTCAAGAAGGTGACTCACCACCACCTTCTCAAGGGCGATTAGGGATGGGCAATAAATGCTGGCCTTGCCAGCGACGCCCACATCCCAGGAGCGAATGAAAAAAAATATCCAAGAGTTGCTTTGTGAAAACATCATCTCGCTGTCTGCCTCACCATTGACATGCGTTGAATATTATGAAGTTGTTGTATCTGCACGGTAGATACGAACTAAACCCACCACAGATATTTAGGGCTAGTAATTATTGGCATAAGTAACCTTTTGACAACATGATATGTGTTGCTGACTGCCAATCAATCTCTCTGAGCATGAAAATTAACTATTAAAGGTGTGGATTCTCATTTCTTCAGGCTTTGAATTTTTGGGGAGATTTTAAAAATGTCAAATTAAAATAAAAAATTCTTGCTTCCTTTTCTGTCTCTTTTTCCTTTCACTCTTAATCCAATCTTTCTTTCCCTCTCTTTCTCTTTCTGTACCTAATTTGACATTGAATTCACCCCCTTTAATTCACCCTCCTTCTCAGCCCTTCCACCCCGTTTATTTCCCCAATCCTTAAATCTCATTGGTTCAGGAGATGCCCTGTTGGTTGCCCTGTTCACTCGGGTCCCAGTTGCCGTGGTTCCCTCGCTGCGCCGTTAAAGGGCTCACACTCTCAGCAACTTTGTGGGCAAGAATGTTTTGAGCTGAAGGAAAGGTGCCGGGTCAAGTCTAACTAACGGCAGACAGCGTTAGATGCCCTGCCACAGCAAAATCTGGCCGCGTGACACAGTCTCAGTGACCATGTGTAAACACTGAAATACTCCTGGAGATTCCCTGTCTTAAGTCTAACTGAAGGAGATGATTAGTGCCCTGCAGCACCTATTCACAAGTAGTGGCCACTGCCCCTGTCTCTAGGTACAGATGCGCTCGTCACTTATCTGGCATCGGATTTTAGGAAAGAACGGAGCCAAAATATTTTCTTCCAAGGCTCCCCCTCTTCGGAGTATTGAGTGGAATGGGCCTGTACACTCTGGAGTTTAGAAGAATGAGAGGTGATCTCATTGAAACATACAAGATTCTGAGGGGGATTGACAGGGTAGATGCTGAGAGGCTGTTTCCCCTGGCTGGAGAGTCTCGAACTAGGGGGACATAGTCTCAGGATAAGGGGTCGGCCATTTCAGACTGAGATGAGGAGGAATTTCTTCACTCAGAGGGTTATGAATCTTTGAGAAGTCGCACAACACCAGGTTATAGTCCAACAGTTTTATTTGAATTCACAAGCTTTCAGAGCGGCTGCTCCTTCGTCAGGTGAAGTGAAGAGATGTCAAGGAGCAACCGCTCCGAAAGCTCGTGATTTCAAATAAAGCTGTTGGACTATAACCTGGTGTTGTGCGACTTCTCACTTTTGTCCACCCCAGTCCAACACCGGCATCTCCGCATCATGGTGAATCTTTGGAATTCTCTATCCCAAAGGGCTGTGGATGCTGAGTCGTTGAGTATATTCAAGGCGGAGATCGATAGATTTTTGGATATTAAGGGAATCGAGGGATATGGAGATCGGGCGGGAAAGTGGAGTTGAGGTCGAAGTTCAGCCATGATCTTATTGAATGGCGGAGCAGGCTCGAGGGGCCGAATGGCCTACTCCTGCTCCTAGTTCTTATGTCCTTAACTCACACAGGGTTACAGTCCTGCAGATACCCCTGCTAAAAGAGCTAAAAGGGTTAAATTACGAGGGCAGGTTGCATAGATTAGGCTTGTATCCCCTCGAGTGTAGAGGATTACGGGTTGACCTAATTGAGGTGTTTAAGATGATTAAAGTTGATAGGGTAGACAAGAGATAAACTATTTCTCCTGGTGGGGGGAGTCCAGAACCAGTGAGCATAACCTTAAAATCAGAGCTAGACCATTCAGGGGTGATGCCAGGAAGCACTTCTTCACACAAAGGGTAGTGGAAATCTGGAACTCTCTCCCCCCAAAAAGAGCTGTTGAGGCTGGGGGTCAATTGCAAATTTCCAAAACTGAGATTGATAGTTTTTTGTTCGGCAAGGGTATTATGGGATACGGAACTAAGGCTGGTAGGTGGAGTTAAGATACAGATCAGCCATAATCTAATTGAATGGTCATGATGCGGAGATGCCGGTGTTGGACTGCGGTGGACAAAAATGAGAAGTCGCACAACACCAGGTTATAGTCCAACACCAGAGTACTCTGTCTTTGTCTTTGATGTAATGCCTCCCTAACAGATTGTATCTCTGCAGACACATTGTTCTCTGTGTATATATACTGTGTAATCGATTCCCTCACTGTACCTTTACCTGAAGAAGGAGCAGCGCTCCGAAAGCTCGTAATTTTAAATAAAACTGTTGGACTATAACCTGGTGTTGTGCGACTTCTCATAATTGAATGGTGGAACAGGCTGGAGGGGCAGAATGGCCTCCTCCTGTTCCTATGTTCCCCATGTATCTCTCCATGTGGATATTCTGAGGTTAGACAGTGAGTCTTCACAGCCAAGCTCAACCTTGCCCTAACCAGACACCCAGACACTTTCCAGCGATGTCACTGGACAACCACTCGGCTGTGTGTGTGTCTCCTTGGGCCAGAGTTGTTGAAGCCCCCATGACTGAGATCGGCCAGCCCAGGCAATTGACTTCAAAACTGTACCTGCAGGTTTGCGAGACTGAGTACTGCACTTTGGTGATTCCAAGACTGGCCTCTCAGAGGCTATAGGCTGTCGGAACAAAACGGAAGGCTGAGGGGTGTGAGGACCTACATGATTCTGATGTTGCGGTGTCGAGATTTGATCTCAACACGTTGAACATTCAATGCGGAAGAGTAGGCAGCACTCCCTCAGCTGGAGTGTCAGCTGTGGCTCAGTGGGTAGCACTCTTTCTCACCTCGGAGTCAGAAGGTTGTGGGTTCGAGTCCCACTCCGGAGATTTGAGCTCAAAAATCTAGGCTGACACTCCAGCGCAGTACTGAGGGAGTGCTGCACTGTCAGAGGTGCCGTCTTTCGGATGAGACGTTAAACCGAGGCCCCGTCTGCTCTCTCTCAGGTGGACGTAAAAGATCCCAGGGCCACTATTTCGAAGAAGAGCAGGAGAGTTCTCCCCGGTGTCCTGGGGCCAATAATTATCCCTCAACCAATGCTATTGGATTAACTAGTTATTTATCTCATTGCTGTTTGTGGGATCTTGCTGTGCGCAAATTGTCTGCTGGGTTTGTGTACAAAACAACAATGAGGGCTATGGGGAAAGAGCAGGGAGAGCGGGACTAATTGGGGAGCCTCTTTGAAAGAGCCAGTTCAGGCACGATGGGCCGAATGGCCTCCTTCTGTGCCGTATCATTCTATGATTCTATGACTGCGCTTCGAAATAATTTATTAGCCGCGAAGCGCGTTGGGACGTCCTGAGGACATGAAAGACGCTGCATAAAAGGTTCTTCCTGTGCTCAGCCGCTGCGGAAAGTGTGATCATTCAGGTGAGCACCGGGATTGGTAAGGAGCAGATTGGGTGGGACAGGTTAACCTGGCTCGCGCGGTGAGCGGGCTCCTCTGTTTAAAGGCACAGCGGCTCGTTCCCAGGGTCTCCGCCGCCAATCCCAAACCACGCTTGCAAATTCAGCCGCGGACTGAGTGTGAAACATGTCCATCAAGGCAACAGATGGCCGTGCCGAATAATTTATGGCAGAGATATAAATTAAAAATGAGCGTGGGCTCCTGTTGCCGAAAACACACGTGCCCAAGTGTTGAACTTTGAGTCAATATACAAATCCCAACCCAGTGAGGAGCTTATGCTTCTTAACAGTGTATCCTCTCTCCATCTGTTACTTTTCTTTCTAATATACACAGGTCATGTTTGACGTGATGACAGACTAATGCCAAGATAATAGAGTTGTGATTGGACAGGAGGCTCGAAAGACAGAAGAAAGATCTTGCATTAATGCAGTGTCTTATCACATCCTAAGGTCATCTCCTCAAGCTTCACATCCAATGATTTTCTTTTGAAGTGTATTCAAACACAATATATGAGCACACACGGCAGCCCGTTGCTCAAAGCCAGGTCTCAAAACAGAAAATGAGATGTTAATTCACCTGTTTTTTTTTCCCTTGTCTGGTTGAGGAAGGAATGTAGGTCAAAACTAGTCCATCTACGATGAAAAGCCATTGAGAAAGGGGACGGAAGGACCTAGTAGATACAGAAGGGCCACCAACCCTCCAGGATTGACCAGGAGGGCTGGATTTTCATTGACCCGTGGAGGTGGGTTTGGAGGCGTGTGGGGGGTTAAAATTGCGAAAACTGGCGGGCGGGCACAAGTCCACCTCCATCCCGCCTCCACGCAATTTTCATGAAATCGTGTCTGCTGGTCCCGACTCCGTCCCGCCTCTAAGAGGCGGGATAGGCTGTTAAGGCCCTTAACAAGCACTAAATTGCCTCTATAATGCCATTTTGAAAGGCCTTTGTGATTTTAACCCTTGATCTGCGTGAAGCACGCCTGTTCTGAACCACGATTGTGAAACCTGGCGGGAGCACATGTGGACAGCTGAATATCAGCTGCAGGTCCACTATTGCAACGGAGAAGTCACACACCATCCTGAGTTGAAAATATACCGGCCGTTCCTTCATCGTCGCTGGGTCAAAATCCTGGAACTCCCGCCCTAACAGCACTGTGGGAGCACCTTCACCACACGGACTGCAGCGGTTCAAGAAGGCGGCTCACCACCACCTTCTCAAGGGGCAACTAGGGATGGGCAATAAATGCTGGCCTTGCCAGCGACGCCCACATCCTATGAATTAATTTTTTTTAAGTATCAGGTAAACATTTGCAAAAATATACCAGCATTCAAAATTGTATCTTCTGTAAATATAACGGGCACCAACACCACACACATATATATAAATAGTGCATATATTATATATATTATATACATGCACATACATAAAAGAGTTTTGTATCCAGTGCGCACTTGTCACACTTCACTACAGATGCAAAACAATCCTTAAGAATGAGTTAAAGAAAGTTAGTTATTTCCTGCTGGTTTCTCTGAGATTGATAACCTGAAGCTGCAGATTTGCAGCTGTCAATCTACAGGAACGACAGCAATTAGCCTCTGAGTTCTGATGAAGGGTCACCGACCTGAAACGTTGACTCTGTTTCTCTCTCTCCACAGATGCTGCCTGACCTGCCGAGTGTTTCCAGCATTTTCTGTTTCTAATATTAGCCTCAAATTGACCTCAGGATGTGCCGATGTAAATGACCTTGCCTCAGAGATTCCAGTGAGCAATGGTCACCAAGGGACAGGTCAGACTAAACACATCACATAGAAACATAGAAACATAGAAAATAGGTACAGGAGTAGACCATTCGGTCCTTCGAGCCTGCACCGCCATTCAATGCGTTCATGGCTGAACATGCTACCTCAGTACCCCATTCCTGCTTTCTCGCCATACCCCTTGATCCCCCTAGTTGTGAGTGTTATATCTAACTCCCTTTTGAATATATTTAGCGAACTGGCCTCAACAACCTTCTGTGGTAGAGAATTCCACAGATTCACCACTCTCTGGGTGAAGAAGTTTCTCCTCATCTCAGTCTTAAATGGCTTCCCCTTTATCCTTAGACTGTGACCCCTGGTTTTAGTTTCCCCTAACATTGGAAACATTCTGCCCGCATCTAATTTGTCTAAACCAGTCAGGATTTTAAACGTCTCTATAAGATCCCCCCTCATTCTTCTGAACTCCAGAGGATACAAGTTCAGTTGATCCAGTCTTTCTTGATATGTCAGTCTGGCCATCCCAGGAATCAATCTAGTGAACCTTCGTTGCACTCCCTCAATAGCAAGAATATCCTTCCTCAAGTTAGGAGACCAAAACTGCACACAATACTCCAGGTGTGGCCTCACCAAGGCCCTGTACAACTGCAGCATCACCTCCCTACTCCTGTACTCAAATCCCCTTGCTATGAAGGCCATCATGCCATTTGCTTTCTTGACTGCCTGCTGCACTTGCCTTCCCACCTTCAGTGACTGATGTACCATGACGCCCAGGTCTCGTTGCACCTCCCCTTTCCCTAATCTGCCACCATTCAGGTAATAGTCTGCCTCCCTATTTTTACCACCAAAGTGGATAACCTCACATACCCCAGTGCTGAGGGAGTGCTGCACTGTCGGAGGTGCCGTCTTTCAGATGAGACGTTAAACTGAGGCCCCGTCTGCCCTCTCGGGTGGACGTAAAAGATCCCACGGCACTATTTTGAAGACGAGCAGGGGGAGTTCTCTCCAGTGTCCTGATCAATATTTATCCTTCAAACAACATCACAAAAACAGATTATCTGGTCATTATCACATTGCGGGAGCTTGCTGTGCACAAATTGGCTGCTGCGTTTCCTACATTACAACAGTGACTGCACTTCAAAAAGTACTTCATTGGCTGTAAAGCGCTTTGGGAGGTCCGGTGGTCTACATAAATACAAGTCTTTCTTTATTTTTCTTTTAATCGTGAGGCATAGCACAGGAGGTCAGCTAATGACCATAACGGTTAGGTATGTTTTTAATAATATAACCGGAGAAAACTGACCACAATATGTTTAAAAAAGCTCTCAGCAAAAAGGTCCCAGCTTCAAGCTGAGGAATTGAACAGAAGTCATTGCAATTTTGCAGTGGGTATTAACCCACGTTCAGTACAGACAGCTACCACCCAGAGTAGCTCTCGGAACTTGCCTTTGATAATGAGTCTGTCAGAACATCCATTCAGTGCGGAATGTGATGCTGCAGGACAGGGTTTAGGGAACGTGTCAAAACACCGCACACCCATCCGAAACGTAAAACAATTTTCCTGTGTGCGGCGGGTTCGACGTGAGATATATTCAGTATAAATAAAACTATGCTGGTGTTAGCATCACTGGATCGGTTCGGCAAAAAAGCCAATAGCTGCCTTCATTCTGTGGGTTAGACAAATGTAGCTGGTGTGGGAATTTAAAATACATTAGAGCATACAGCATAGAGGGATATTTACTCTGTATCTAACCCGTGCTGTACCTGCCCTGGGAGTGTTTGATGGGACAGTGTAGAGGGAGCTTTACTCTGTATCTAACCCGTGCTGTACCTGCCCTGGGAGTGTTTGTTGGGACAGTGTAGAGGGAGCTTTACTCTGTATCTAACCCGTGCTGTACCTGCCCTGGGAGTGTTTGTTGGGACAATGTAGAGGGAGCTTTACTCTGTATCTAACCCGTGCTGTACCTGTCCTGGGAGTGTTTGATGGGACAGTGTAGAGGGAGCTTTACTCTGTATCTAACCCGTGCTGTACCTGCCCTGGGAGTGTTTGATGGGACAATGTAGAGGGAGCTTTACTCTGTATCTAACCCGTGCTGTACCTGCCCTGGGAGTGTTTGATGGGACAGTGTTGAGGGAGCTTTACTCTGTATCTAACCCGTGCTCTATCTGCCCTGGGAGTGTTTGATGGGGGCAGTGTAGAGGGAGCTTTACTCTGTATCTAACCCCGTGCTGTACCTGCCCTGGGAGTGTTTGATGGGACAGTGTAGAGGGAGCTTTACTCTGTATCTAACCCGCGCTGTACCTGTCCTGGGAGTGTTTGATGGGACAGTGTAGAGGGAGCTTTACTCTGTATCTAACCCGTGCTGTACCTGCCCTGGGAGTGTTTGATGGGACACTGTAGAGGGAGCTTTACTCTGTATCCAACCCGTGCTGTACCTGCCCTGGGAGTGTTTGATGGGACAGTGTAGAGGGAGCTTTACTCTGTATCTAACCCGTGCTGTACCTGCCCTGGGAGTGTTTGATGGGGACAGTGTAGAGGGAGCTTTACTCTGTATCTAACCCGTGCTGTACCTGCCCTGGGAGTGTTGGATGCTGCTACAATTGATCTCGGCCTACTGATGCTCACCATTGGGACTCACACATGGCTAAATGATTGAGGTATCTGAACCCTGTTGGCACCTGTGGGTCAGTACCCGCTCGGTCAGTATATTCAGAAGAGTTGGGGAGAAACCTAGGGGACAACGGTGATTTAAGGGGGAAGGAAGACTTGCATTAACATAGCGCCTTTCACACCCTCAGGACGTCCCAAAACGCTGTACAGCCAATGAAGTACTTTTGCAGTGTAGTCACTGGTGTAATGTGGAGAATATGTAACTGAGAGCCTGATGTGAGGCTGTACATTTATTTGGGAAGTGGAGTTGGGGTGGGGGGGGGAGGAGTGGGGAAATGCTGCACCCGACACTCTATTCACTGGGCCCAAGTGTGAGTGATTTGGCGACGCTCCCTAGCCATATATCCCACACCAGACGCCCAGCGCCATGCAAGCGCCGAGCTCTGACGGTGAATCATGACATCTGCTGGTCACAATGGCAAGGCTGCCTCTCCCGGGTGTGGCTTCAGCAAGCCGTGCCATTGCGGGGCACTGTCACCACGGCAACCACAACAACTACAGCACAATTCAAGGTGCAGCTTTGAAAGGCCTATTTTTGAAAGTTTCGGATGAGGAGTTAACCCGAGGTCCCGTCTGCCTGTCCATGCCGTGGTTGTATTGGAGGAAGTTCGGGGAGTTCGTCCAGTGTCCTGGGCGACATCTATCCCTCAAACATGACGAAAGAACAGATTAACTGACCAGTTATCTCACTGCTGTTTGTGGGAGCTTGCTGTGCGCAGATTGGATGCCGCATTTCCTACATTACAACAGTGGCTACACTTCAAAAGTACTTGATCGCCAGTAAAGCGCTTTGGATGTCCTGAGGAACTCGTAAAATGCATCTTAATGACCACATACTGGTGGCTGAGTTGCTCTTGTTGGTTTTGCGTAGTGATGTCTTAACTATGTTGGATTTAAGATGCTGCTTCACGCTATTTAGTGTCAGCTGTGGCTCAGTGGGTAGCACACTCGCCTCTGAGTCAGAAGGTTGTGGGTTCAAGTCCTGCTCCAGGCACTTGAGCACACAAAGCTAGGCTGACACTCCCAGTGCAGTACTGAGGGAGTGCTGCACCGTCGGAGGGGCTGCACTGAGGGAGTGCTGCACTGTCGGAGGGGCTGCACTGAGGGAGCGCTGCACTGTCGGAGGGGCTGCACTGAGGGAGCGCTGCACTGTCGGAGGGGCTGCACTGAGGGAGCGCTGCACTGTCGGAGGGGCTGCACTGAGGGAGCGCTGCACTGTCGGAGGGGCTGCACTGAGGGAGTGCTGCACTGTCGGAGGTGCCGTCTTTCGGATGCGACGTTAAACCGAGACACCATCTGCTCTCTCAGGTGGACGTAAAAGATCCCATGGCACTATTTCGAAGAAGAGCAGGGGAGTTCTCCTCGGTGTCCTGGGGCCAATATTTATCCCTCAATCAACATCACTAAAACAGATGATCTGGTCATTATCACATTGCTGCTTGTGGGAGCTTGCTGTGCTTCATTGGCTGTAAAGCGCTTTGGGACGTCCGGTGGTTGTGAAAGGCGCTGTAGAAATGCAAGTCTTTCTTTCTATTAAAGCATTGCACTAAACACAATGATGAAATGCATGTTTGAAGTCAAGAAACAATTATACCCGATTCAAAGAAAGCAATTAGGAGATGTTCAAAACCCTGCAGGTGTAGCAGATTTCATGAAGTGAAGTGATATGGATCTACAGAGCTCAAAGGCAACATAGTCACCACGGCATTGTGCCAAATTCGCTCCTTCAGTGCTGGACTCACACCCATGGTTCAGGAAAAATAACCTGGTCAAGTACTGCGTGCAGATCTGGTCACCACATTACAGGAAAGATGTGATTGCACTAGAGAGGGTGCAGAGGAGATTTACCAGGATGTTGCCAGGACTGGAGAATTTTAGCTATGAGGAAAGATTGGATAGGCTGGGGTTGTTTTCTTTGGAACAGAGGAGGCTGAGGGGAGACTTAATTGAGGTGTATAAAATTATGAGGGGCTGAGATAGAGTGGATAGGAAGGACCTATTTCCCTTAGCAGAGGGGTCAATAACCAGGGGCCAGAGATTTAAAGTAATTGGTAGAAGGATTAGAGGGGAGTTGGAGAGAACTTTTTTCACCCAGAGGGTGGTGGGGGTCTGGAACTCACTGCCTGAAAGGGTGGTAGAGGCAGAAACGCTCACCACATTTAAAAAGTACTTGGATACGCACTTGAAGTGCCGTAACCTACAGGGCTACGGACCAAGAGCTGGAAAGTGGGATTAGGCTGGAGAGCTCTTTGTCGGCCGGCACGGACACGATGGGCCGAATAGCCTCCTTCTGTGCCATAAATGTCTCTGATTCTATAATACTGGTATAATCGGGTATGTGTAATTGCAGCGATTTCACCAACCCCACACACTTCCCGGTTAGTCAAGCACTGTCCCCTCCACTCTTTAAATTTGACCTGCCCACCGTTTCCAGTGACAGAGAGTTAACGTGGGCGTGGGCGAGCAGGTATCCGCAGAGCACGGCTTTGCTTGGCCGGAGTGCGATGCAGCGCCGGCAGTATAACTCGCGGCTGCATGGCGCTAAGCAGGTACCGGGCGTGAAAAGGGGGCGAGCAGCAAGAGAAGGCCACCATTACCTGGATGGCTGACCTTTGAGCCCGCCTGGAGAAGGTCAGCGACGTCCCTCAGTAACATGGCTCTGACCACAGCTCGTGTTTATAAAGCGTCTTGTGTACAGGAGATTGAGAGGTGATCTGATCGAGGTGCTTAAAATGTTAAAAAAGGACTTGATAGAGTAGCTACAGAGAGATTATTTCCACTGGTGGGATAAATCCAGAACAAGGGGACAGAATCTTAAAATTACAGCTCGGCTGATCAGGTGTAGCTTCCAAAAGCTCTTATAATAATGTGTCCGTGACTACACAAACCACTCTGGGTCCAGGTATATTGTGTATCAGTAAAACAGGTTTATTGAGCATCAAACATCCAGTACAAAGAAGTAAGACTTAACCAGGAGATGGTCACAGTCTTGTTCGTTTGAGCCTCGGCATTCCTGCCGAGCGACTGTGGCGCGGTCTCTTTCTTCTCTTGCTGTGTTCTGTTGACTGAAGCTCCTTCAACTCTGGTTCGCGCTGCCTTCAGTGTTCAAAATCCCTATCTTTATACACCTTTCTTCCCTCTTCCTACGTGACCGCAAACAGCTATCCGACACCTGGTACCTGTTTTACGACCTTGTTGATCCCACTCGGACTCGCTTTGTGCATATCAAAGGGGCCCTTTTAACTTTAGATATTCTCTTTCCAAAGACCATTTCCCAAGATGTTGTCTGAACAGACTGTCCATTTTATAGTAGTTATCACTGAGGGGTGCTTCTCTTATCTCTCTCTCTTCTCCAACTCTTATCTCTTTTCTATCACATTACTGAATACCACCTCCCTGACAGTCCCCATCAACTTAGCATTAAATTCCATTACTTCAGTAATTGAAAACAGAGCCAGTTTCAGTCAGAGTAGCACAATTTCCCATCCTGCTTCTCTCTCAACCATTCGCCATTTTATACAGGCTTTTAGGCTTTTAACATACAATTTCACATATTATAGTTATACAAAAATGTTTTACTAAATCATACAAATACACCCTATCCTACACAGGAGTGAAATCAGGAAGCACTTTTTCCCCATACAAAGGGTGGTAGAAATCTGAAACTCCGGATGTTGGGGCTCCAGCGGAGTTTTCAGGACTGATGAGGTCAATAGCTTTTTATTGGGTGAGGGGAGCGAGGGATACGGAGCAAAGGCGGCTCAATGGAGTCGAGGCACAGATCAGCCACGATCTAATCGAATGGCGGTGTAGGCTCGAGGGGCTGAATGGCCTCCTCCGAGTTCCTGTGTACCGAACACAGGGAACATCCCCCAAGGTGTTTCACAGAGCAGAACCCGAGCAGCAGTGTGGAGACTTCAGGCGGGGGGCCCAAGGCGGGATTGTCCAGGCTTTTAGTCCTCATAGGCCGCATGGCTGCGTATCCTGGACCTGTGAGGCGGGGGCGGGGTGGGAGGGTCGCATTTAAAGTTTAAAACAGATCCTAGTGTTCTAGATTAGGATCTATCCGCTTACGAGGCACTAAGCACTGAGAACAGCCCTTGCCAAACCTCCAGGCCCACAACATGCAAAACAAGGCAAGCCAGCCAATCAGAAGGAAGTGAGTTCCCCGGGTTACGAGGCCGGGATTGCCGGGGCTCGAAGAGTTGGGACACCCCTGACCTAATGCACGATCAGAGAGGTAGGGTTTGAAGAGGTAGCGAGGCAGAGAGAGCTGGGGAGAGTGTTCCTGCAGACACCAGGCCGTGCCATGAACACCCTTTGAGCAAGGCCGCAGTGTCTGGTATTCAGTAAACACATTGAGGGAAATGTACATGCTCACTCCTAGCCGCCACCCTTTCACATTGATTGATTCCATGGATCAGTTCCCTCAGCCGCATAGACTAATCCCGAGACTCAGAAACACATCATCTCCCGCACTGGGTGGCTTAGGAATTCAGCACCTTTTCAATCAAAACTCCACAGAGCTTAGCGGTCTGTGTATACTGACAGACAGATAGACAGACAGACAGATAGACAGGCAGATAGACAGACAGATAAATAGACAGATAGATAGACACACACACACAGACACACACACACTGACACACACACACACACTGAAACACACACACTGACACACACACACACTGACACACACACTGACACATACACACACTGACACACACACACAGACACACACACTGACACATACACACACTGACACACACACACACACTGACACACACACACTGACACACACACACACTGACACACACACACTGACACACACACTGACACATACACACACTGACACACACTGACACTCACACACTGACATACACTGACACACACACACTGACACACACACACACACACTGACACACACACTGACACACACACACACATACTGACACACACACTGACACACACACACACTGACAGACACACACTGACACAGACACACTGACACACACTGACACTCACACACTGACACACACACTGACACACACACACACTGACACACACACACTGACACACACACACTGACACACACACTGACACACACACACACTGACACACACACACACTGACACACACACACACACACTGACACACACACACACACTGACACACACACACTGACACACACACACACTGACACACACACACTGACACACACACTGACACACACACACTGACACACACACACACTGACACACACACACTGACACACACACTGACACACACACACACTGACACACACACACTGACACACACACTGACACACACACACACTGACACACACACACTGACACACACACACACTGACACTCACACACTGACACACACACACACACACACTGACACACACACACTGACACACACACTGACACACACACACACTGACACACACACACACTGACACACACACTGACACACACACACACTGACACACACACACTGACACACACACACACTAACCCACACACACACTGACACACACACACTGACCCACACACACACTGACACACACTGACACTCACACACTGACACACACACACACTGACACACACACACACTGACACACACTGACACACACACACACTGACACACACGGGCTTGAGCATGCGCTATACAATCTGCTCACTCGACCGTTAATCGATAGTTCATTTATTTCTGAGGATGACGCTACGTTCCCAGTGATCCCAGAACTGTAAAGCTGGGATCTGCTTTACAGTAACCACGGCATCAAAATTCACTCATGCCATTACTCTTAATTTCTCCGTCAAACATTTATCTCTCGTTGTGAAGAAGGTCGACCACATCACTGCAGCAATAGTCACAAATCAATATTTTATTATTAGTTAAAATGAACTCATTTATTATGGAACAATGATGTTTCAATTACCGATGTGTCAGCCTGCCTCAGTTGCTCCAGGGCTTTGAGCGCCCAGCCTCGGCCGGCACTCCAGTACAGGCCTCGGGAAGGGCTGCGATGAGATGCTATCATTCAGGTGAGATGTTAAACTGAGGCCCTGTCTGCCTGTAAAAGATCCCACACTATTCACTCAGCAGCGAGTTCTCCCAGCATCCCTTCCTCAACTCTTTGCTGCTTGTGGGATCTTGCTTTGCGTAAAATGGCTGCTAGCCACAGAGAAACAGCCACGACATTTCGAAGTAATTCAGTGTGTGAGCGACGTGATAAGGCGCTATACGTAGAATTCCATAGAATTTACGGCACAGAAGCAGACCATTCGGCCCAACCAGTCTGTGCTGGTGTTTAGACGCCACATTCCATCTGCCTCATCTCAGCCTTGCAGCATATCTTTCTATTCCCTTTGCTCTCATGTTATACAGGGCCTTGGTGAGACCACACCTGGAGTACTGTGTCCAGTTTTGGTCTCCTTACCTAAGAAAGGATATACTTGCCATAGAGGGAGTGCAGCGAAGGATTCACCAGACTGATTCCTGGGATGGCAGGACTGTCGTATGAGGAGAGATTGGATCGACTAGGCCTGTATTCACTAGAGTTTAGAAGAATGAGAGGGGATCTCATTGAAACGTATAAAATTCTGACAGGGCTAGACAGACTGGATGCAGGGAGGATGTTTCCCCTGGCTGGGGGTGTCTAGAACGAGGGGGTCACAGTCTCAGGATACGGGGTAGGACATTTAGGACTGAGATGAGGAGAAATGTCTTCACTCAGAGGGTGGTGAACCTGTGGAATTCTCTACCACAGAAGGCTGTGGAGGCCAAGTCACTGTGAAGAAGTGAAGAAGGAGAGAGATAGATTTCTAGACACAAAAGGCGTCAAGGGGTATGGGGAGAGAGCGGGAATATGGTATTGAGATAGAGGATCAGCCATGATCATATTGAATGGCGGAGCAGGCTGAAAGGGCCGAATGGCCGACTCCTGCTCCTATTTTTCTATGTTTCTATATTTCTATGTACTCGTCTAGTTTCCTTCTGAAAGCATCTAAGCTATTTGCCGCAACCACTTCCTGTGGTAGCAAGTTCCGCATTCTAACCACTTGCTGAGTAAAGAAATTTCTCCTTATTTCCCTATTGGATTTATTAGTAACTATCTTGTATTTATGGCCCCTGGTTTTGGATTGGCCCCCATATCAGTGCAAGTTATTGATGTTGTTGGACCAGTCCTACACTAAACAGCACTCTTACTAGCCACCTGCTTAGGCCACACAGCCACAACCAGTGTCTCGCTCGAGGCCCACTCTCCAGAACGCTACACCACCCACAGTGAGGTCCTGGCTTCACTCATGTGGGCCAAAGCCAGACATAGGCCCAGGATCAGCCCCACAGGAAGAGAAAGACCAGCCACAGGACCAAAGGTGCTATTTCAACAGGGCCTTTCATTCGTTGTATGACAGTCCTGTCTCAACAACACCCACTTCCCTTCTCTTTCTATGACAACAACTTGCATTTATCCAGTGCCTTTGACACAGTAAAATGTCCCAAGGTGCTTCACAGGAGCGTAAATCAGACAAAAATCGACACTGAGCCACATAAGGAGATATTAGTGCCAGCTGTGGCTCAGTGGGTAGCACCCTCGCCTCTGAGTCAGAAGGTCGTGGGCTCAAGACCCACTCCAGAGACTTGAGCAACAAAAATCCAGGCTGACACTCCGGTGCAGTGCTGAGGGAATGCTGTACTGTCGGAGGGGCAGTACTGAGGGAGCGCCGCACTGTCGGAGGGGCAGTACTGAGGGAGCGCCGCACTGTCGGAGGGGCAGCACTGAGGGAGCGCTGCACTGTCAGAGGTGCCGTCTTTCAGATGAGACGTTAAACCGAGGCCCCGTCTGCTCTCTCAGGTGGACGTAAAAGATCCCACGGCCACTATTTTGAAGAAGAGCAGGAGAGTTCTCCCTGGTGTCCTGGGTAATATTTATCCCTCAATCAGCATCACTAAAACAGATGATCTGGTTATTATCACATTGCTGTTTGTGGGATCTTGCTGTGCGCAAATTGGCTGCCGCGTTTCCCACATTACAACAGTGACCACACTTCAAAAATTACTTCATTGGCTGCAAAGCGCTTTGGGACCTCCGGTGGTCGTGAAAGGCGCTGTAGAAATGCAAGTCTTTCTTTCTATTAGGACAGGTGACCAAAAGCTTGGTCAAAGAGGTCGGTTTTAAGGAGCGTCTTAAAGGAGGAGAGAGAGGCGGAGAGGTTTAGGGAGGGAATTCCAGAGCTTAGGGCCCCAGGCAGCTGAAGGCATGGCCGCCAATGGTGGAGCGGTTATAATCAGGGATGCTCAAGAGGCCAGAATTGGAGGAGCGCAGATATCTCGGGGGGGCGGGGGGGGAGGGGGGGCAATGTTCTCTTTAAGATGCTCGGCTGTGCAGCGCTCCAGGGGTCCCGTGCAGCCGGCGAGCCCGATTTTAAATTGAAAAAAAAGGCCCATGCGCGGACTTTTGAACGGGCCGTTAAAGGGGCCGCGCGGCCGTAAAAAACTACTGAGAACATTGCTCAGGGCTGGAGGAAATTACAGAGACAGGGAGGAGTTTGAGCATGAGCATGAGAATTTTAAATTGCTGACAATGTTCCCTGTAATTTTGTTGGGGCTGCGCGGCACCTTTAGCGAGCTGCGCAGCCCTGTCAAAATTCCACGCTTGTGCAATTTTTGTCAATTTAAATCCAGCTCGCCGGCTGCCCTGGAACCCTGAGGCGCTGCGTGGTCGCGCAGCTTAAAGGGAACATTGGTTGCTGGAGAGTCTTCTAGTCGAGTTGAGGGAGGAGTTCGGTCACTGTCTCATAGGCAGGACTAGTGACAGAGGTCCAGAGACGCTGGAGCAAAACATCTGCTGAGGGCCGCAAATGATGGGCATCAAATGACCCTGGGCCCCCTTCACAGTCAGTGCTAGAATGCTGGACGACTAGGAGAACTATCACCGGTACGCTTTTATCGACGCCAACACTTTGGCTGCCCGTGCTTGCAAACATCGCACCACCACACCTACGCCGCGAATATTCAGTCTCCAGAGAATACAACCGTTACACCAGCAAAGGCACGATCCAGGTCGACTTGAACAACCTACTACCAACCCGTCTCAAATCTAGAAGGCCATTTTGGACCGTTGCCAAAGCCCTTCAGCGATCTCCTCTCAGCCTTGATGACCGATGACGAAATGCTTGGAAGAACTGCGACATACGGGATGGATTCCTTATAGAGGACCCCACAGTACAACCTGAAGGATCAAACCTTCCTCGCAAACAGTGGACAACCATCAACCACCTCAGAACCGGTCATGGTAGATGCTGCCACCTTCTCCATAGATGGACGATTAAAGCATCCCCATCAAGATGTGCGGGTTAGGTTGATTTGGCTATGATAAATTGACCATTAGTGTTAGGGGGATTAAATACATGGGGTTACGGGGATAGGGTGGGATATGTGTCGGTGCAGGCTCGATGGGCCGAAATGGCCTCTATCTGCACTGTGGGGATTCTGTGATTCTGTGATTCTGTGACTGTGGAGCTCCTAATCAGACCCTGGAGCTCATCATTGGGCACTGCCCTCAGAGGAAATTCACAGGCAGCCTACAAGATATCCACACTGTTACACCGGAAGCTTTGGCCTGGATATCCGACTTAGATATTGACACTTGCTTTGCTACTACCATACGACAGAAGTGCTAGAAACTCCCAAAATTTCATTTAATTGCAAGATGTTTATGAAGTGACAGCTGGTCCCTTTTTTCCCTGATGGAATCTCCCTCACAGATGGTCTGTAGCCGACACCTATCTGTCCCACGTGGTGTATCCAGCGCTATGAAACCTACAGGAAGAACAACCTAAAACTGATTTTAAAACACGAATTCACTGCATTGATATAAACTCCTTTTTGCCCACACAATGCGCTGCCTGAAAGGGCGGTGGAAGCAGATTCAATAGTAACTTTCAAAAGGGAATCAGATAAATACTGGAAGGGGAAAAGCAAATTCCAGGGCTATGAGGACAGAGCTGGGGGGAGTGGGACAAATGGGATAACTCAAAGAGCCGGCACAGGCGTCTTGGGCCGAATGGCCTGCTTCCGTGCTGTATCGTTCTATGATAACATCGGACACCACAGGGCTGAGGGGTGACCTAAGAGGTCTTTATAATTATGAAGGGGTTTGATAGGGTAGACGTAGAGAAGATGTTTCCACTTGTGGGGGAGACAAGAACTAGGGGCCATCAATATAAGACAGTCACTAATAAATCCAATCGGGAATTCAGGAGAAACTTCTTTACCCAGAGAGTGGTGAGGATGTGGAACTCGCTACCACAGGGAGTGGTTGAGGCGAATAGTATAGAGGTATTTAAGGGGAAGCTGGATAAACACATGGGGAGAAAGGAATAGAAGGATATGGTGATGGGGTGAGATGAAGAGGGGTGGGAGGAGGCTGGTGTGAAGCATAAACACCAACATGGACCAGTTGGGCCAAATGGCCTGTTTCTGTGCTGATAATACTTTGTAAATTTGTAATACTTTGCCCCAGGAATGGTGCCTCAGCCTCAGTAGAGCGCCCCCGATAGTTCTCCATGGCTAACATAGGAACCTAGGAACAGGTGGAGGCCATTCGGCCCCTCGAGCCTGTTCCACCATTCAATGAGATCACGGCTGATCTGTGACCTAATTCCAATATACCCGCCTTTGCCCCGTATCCCTCAATACCTTTGGTGAACAAAAATCTATCAATCTCAGATTTAAAATTCATTGATCTAGCATCAATTGCCATTTGCGGAAGAGAGTTCCAAACTTCTACCATCCTTTGTGTGTAGAAGTGTTTTCTAATTTCACTCCTGAAAGGTCTGGCTCTAATTTTTAGACAATGCCCCCTATGACAACAGCCAGCCCTGTAAGGAAAGCGAGTTCGAGCCATCTGAATGCTGTTCCTAGTGGGCATGGGCTCACCGAACCCCCCCTAACTGGGCGCTATCTCACCCTGGGAGGTCACTGGACAGCCACACCTGAAGGGTGGTAACCTGAAGGTGGAACTGCAACCCGGGAAGAGTCAAGAGAGGAGAAAATAGCACTGCACATGCGGAAACGACCTGGGTCACATCGTTCCATGACTCAGCCTTCTTAAAGCTCAGTGTATCGCACCACTGGGCTGGAACCAGGGTTAGCAGGTAAACAGGTAGGTATTTTTGGAATGCGCTGCCTGAAAGGGCGGTGGAAGCAGATTCAATAGTAACTTTCAAAAGGGGAATTGGATAAATCCTTGAAGGGGAAAAATGTGTGGGGAGAGAGCAGGGGGGTGGGGGGACTAATTGGAGAGCTCTTTCACAGAGCCTGCACAGGCACGATGGGCCGAATGGCCTCCTTCTGTGCTGTAAGATTCGATGAATCTATGATTTCTGAGAATTGGCAATCACTCAGGAAAGAGTACTATCTCTTTAAATGGATTGGCCGAGAATGTTTCATTTCCTTTCAGAGACCGAGCGACATGAAAGCAAAGCGTCTGAAGAATAATTCTGACAAGGGGTTTGTACCCGATGTATGAACAAGTCTCGCCCCTTATCACGTTCGCCTGCTGCGTCGGTCTAGCATTTCCGACTCTTTCTTCGAGAAATATCTTGTGCGGCTTTGGACTTACAGGGATGGGCAGTGGAGGAAGTGACTGGAATGTGATGATTATATTCCATGGTGCCAACTCGCGCTGGAGTTCGGTTTCACTGGCACCAGCAGACCAACATTATCTTTTTATTGGGCGTCGCTGGCAAGGCCGGCATTTATTGCCCATCCCTAACTGCCCCTTGAGAAGGTGGTGGTGAGCCGCCTTCTTGAACCGCTGCAGTCCGTGTGGTGAAGGTGCTCCCACAGTGCTGTTAGGGAGGGAGTTCCAGGATTTTGAACCAGCGACGATGACGGAACGGCCGATATATTTCCAGGTCGGGATGATGTGTGACTAGCAATGGAACTTGGAGGTGGTGGTGTTCCCATGACATTGCTGATAGGTTAAAAGAAAGAAAGAAAAATCTTGCCTTGATATAGTGCCTTTAATGACCTGAGGATGTCCCAAAGCGCTTTACAGCCAAGGTAGGAAATGAGGTAGCCAATTTGTGCACAGCAAGATCCCACAGACAGAAATGTGATAATGACCAGATAATCAGTTTTCACAATCTTGGTAGAGGGATAATTCTTGGCCAGGACATTGTGGAGAACTTCCTTGATCATCTGTCGAAATAGTGGCCGTGGGATCTTTTACGTCTACCTGAGAGAGCAGATGGGGCCTCGGTTTAACGTCTCATCTGAAAGACGGCACCTCCGACAGTACAGCACTCCCTCAGCACTGCACTGGGAGCGTCAGCCTAGATTTTTGTGCTCAAGTCTCTGGAGTGGGACTTGAACCCACAAACCTTCTGACTCAGAGGCGAGAGAGAGAGAGAGTGCTACCCACTGAGCCACGATTTTACGAGTTTACCTTAAGTGGCCATTCTTCATGAGTAACCTGAGTTGCGAGTATGGGTTTCTCTTCCCTTTTTTAAACCGAGGGATTTTTTTCCCAATTTTTGTACGCTCTGGGCACAGTATTGTCCTATGGCTTGCTGCTACGGAAGATAGCTACAGCATAGTATCAGGACCAGAGTGACCTCCTGGACCAGTTTCGATCATCTAAGGGTGGGGGATGGTGGGGGGGCGGGGGTAGTCGGAGAGGAATTTCCCAGATTTCTTTCCCCCCCGCCAAATTAGTCCGGGTTTATTGCCTCTACCTGGAGATCACATGGTTTCAGGTGGGGTGGGGACTGTGTATATTGAGATGTACAAGGCATCGCAGTTGTGTGGGACAGTCAGGATGGGCGAGAGGGTCTATTCTGTCATTGTTTGTATGTACATTGGGGACTGGACAAGGCATCATATCTGAACTACTTTCCTGCTTTGACAGGTGACCCTGGTGAGTCAGTATCTGTTCTGACTCAGTGATAATTAAAACCCATTAAAGATAATTACGGGACGCACCCGAATCCTTTACTCATCCTCACTCAGCTATCCCATGGACCCTTGGCTGAAGGAGCTCTTCATGCCAAGTCTTGCAGACAAGAAGGAGCCCAGTCCAATTCCTGGCCCACACTGAGTTTGCCGATCTCTGGGGCTATGGTTAGGAGGCTGCGGCCGGCTTTGGTGCCCCTAATCCTGCAGGGGGAGGAAGAACCAGCTCGGGATTCCTGTTCCTCTTTGTTAAGTAAGGACTTGGTGGTGATGCCCTCCATGGTGGAATAGTCTACTGATATTTGATGCCGTCACGTGTGGAACTGTACCAAGAGTCGGAGGCTGGAGGATAGAGGGAACACAGACTGAAACAAATCCTCTTTTTGTCCATTTTTTCCCTCCTTTCCTGCTTTTTGTCGCTTGCGGGTTTGATGGACCCCTCAGTGACTCACCAATGTCACCACTCTTCGTGTACAAGCCTGAAGAGCAAGTGTTGGCACCTAACCGCAAAGGCCATGGCAACCAATCCCCAACCTGTCTTCGCCCAATACCAACACACATCTATTAATATGTAACATATATTATTAGCCCATCTGCTGCTGCTGAAACCCTCCTGCATGTCTTTGTTGCCTCCAGACTCGACTATTCCAACTCTAGGCTCTCCTGGCCGGCCTCCATAAACAAGCTCATTCAAAACTCTGCCACCTCTCTCCTAATTTGCACCAAGTCCCGTTCACCCATAACCTCCCCACCCCACTCCCCCCCCACCCCACCCCCCGTTCTCGCTGACCTACATTGGCTCCCAATTCGGCAACGCCTCGATTTTAAAATTCTCATCCTCGTGTTCAAATCCCTCCATGGCCTCGCCCCTCCCTATCTCTGTAACCTCCTCCAGTCCTACAACCCTCCGAGATCTCTGCGCTCCTCCAATTCTGGCCTCTTGTGCCTCCCCGATTTCCATCGCTCCACCATTGGCGGCCGTACCTTCAGCTGCCTGGGCCCTAAGCTCTGGAATTCCCTCCCTAAACCTCTCCGCCTCGCTACCTCTGTCTCCTCCTTTAAGACGCTCCTTAAAATCTACCTCTTTGACCAAGCTTTTGGTCACCTGCCCTAATATCTCCTTCTTTAGCTCGGTGACAAATGTTGTCTGATAACACTCCTGTGAAGCGGTTTGGGACAGTAAAGGCGCTATATAAATGCAAGTTGTTATTATATTAAAAACCATCTTTTTCCAATATAAAATTAGTGACATTGATCAGTGCATTCAAAACAGTTTCAGCAAGTGAAAGGTTGAGGATCTTGCTAGTGCACTCAAAAGTTCTGGGTGTTGTGTTATTGTAAATCAGCATTGACAAACGTGCCCCTCCCTCGTGAGTAAGTTTCTGAATGATGGAATATTACAAAACCGTCGGCTTGACAACCATTCATGGATCAGTGTCAACTGGCAAGATTCCAAATTGTTTTCAAGCTCTCGGCAATCTGAAAAATAAATAATCTTTTTGGTTCCTCTTGCTATTCCCTCACCCGTACCTGAAGGTGCCCGGGTCTCGCTGGGGTAGGGTTCCCATGGGTAAAAGTGTCCAATTTTCCATGTTCCATGAACCTAGATGCTGGGTGTGGGTAGACTATTTAACCGCGTGGTGCATCATATCCTCACTCGAAATCCGCACAAGTAAACTCTTCAGGAGGGGAGGGGGTGGGGGGGTCACACAGGACCGCGAGCAGGAGCAGGAACTCTCCCCTTCCTAACCCAGGACCACTGAGCCTGGTTTGTGCAGTCCCTACATCCACCCTCCCGACTGAGATCAGACAGAGCCATGGGATCTTCCTGGTCCGTATGACACAGTTTCGTACTGGGCAACGGACCTGACCAATTCAGCCACTGTGGGAGTAGGTAAATATTTATCAGCGTTTCACTGACGTCCACGGGCTTCTTGTGTACGGATCAGGAGCATAAGAACATAAGAATTAGGAGCAGGAGTCAGCCATTCCGCCCCTCGAGCCTGCTCCGCCATTCAATAAGATCATGACTGATCTTCCACCTCAACTACACCTTCCCGCCCGATCCCCATATTCCTTGGTTCCCATAGTGTCCAAAAATCTATCGATCTCAGCCTTGAATATACTCAACGACTCATCATCCACACCCCTCTGGGGCAGAGAATTCCAAAGATTCACCACCCTCTGAGTGAAGAAATTCCTCCTCATCTCAGTCCTAAATGGCTGACCCCTTATCCTGAGACTATGCCCCCTAGTTCTAGACACTCCAGCCAGGGGGAAACAACCTCTCAGCATCAACCCTGTCAATCCCCCTCAGAATCTTGTATGTTTCAATGAGATCACCTCTCATTCTTCTAAACTCCAGAGAGTATAGGCCCATTCTACACAATCTCTCATCATAGGACAACCCTCGCATCTCAGAAATCAATCTGGTGAACCTTCGTTGCACCCCTCTAGAAAGAAAGACTTGCATTTCTATAGCGCCTTTCACGACCACCGGACGTCCCAAAACGCTTCACAGCCAATGAAGTACTTTTTGAAGTGTAGTCACCCTCTAAAGGAAGTATATCCTTCCTAAGGTGAGGAGACCAAAACTGTACACAGTACTCCAGGTGTGGTCTCACCAGGGCCCTATATAAATCCAGCAAGACTTCCTTACTCTTATCATAGAATCATAGAATAGTACAGCAGAGATGGAGGCCATCTTAGTTCCCACTCCCCCGCTCTTTCCCCATAACCCTGCAATTTTTTCTCCTTCAAGTATTTATCCAATTCCCTTTTGAAGGCTATTATTAAATCTGTATCCACCACCCTATCAGGCAGTGCATTCCAAATCCTAACCACTTGTTGTGTTAAACATTTTTCCCTCATGTCGCCTCTGGTTCTTTTGCCAATCACCTTAAATGTGACATGAATGTTAGAAATCTGTAAGATCAGAAAATGTTGGAAATACACAGGACGCCATATACTCGAACCCCCTTGCAGTAAAGGCTAACATTCTATTTGCCTTCCTTATTGCTTGCTGTACCTGGAAAGTCACGCAATGATCTCTTCTACACTAATCCCATCGTTAGAAACTCCAATCACTGCATGTCAGAGCACGACAGGCAATTTATTCCAATTACAACCTACACAATTCCCAGGGAATATTGTGTGGGGATCAGCCACAGGTATGTCAATTGGATCGCACAACATTTTCTAATGGTTCGAGCCTAGGATCTTCCTGGTCTGTGTGTCACAACAGTCAGCAGTGGCTCAGTGGGTAGCGCTCTCGCCTCTGAGTCTGAGGGTCATGGGAGACTTGAGCACAAAATCCAGGCTGACACGTCCATTGCAGTACTGAGGGAGCGCTGCCCTGTCGGAGGTGCCGTCTTTCGGGTGAGACGTTAAACCGAGGCCCCGTCTGCCCTCTCAGGTGGATGTAAAAGATCCAACGGCCACTATTTCGAAGAAGAGCAGGGGAGTTCTCCCCGGTGTCCTGGGCCAATATTTATCCCTCAACCAACATCACTGAAAACAGATTATCTGGTCATTATCGCATTGCTGTTTGTGGGATCTTGCTGTGCGCAAATTGGCTGCCGCGTTTCCTCCATTACAACAGTGGCCACACTTCAAAAAAGTACTTCATTGGCTGTAAAGCGCTTTGGGATGTCCTGAGGTTTTGAAAAGCGCTGTAGAAATGCAAGTTTGTTCTGTTAAAAATTACTGATGGCCAGGGGCTAAAAACCTGGATTAACACCTCCAGCAAGATAGGAGACACAGCAAATGAATTCCAATCCTTTAATGTTTTGTTTAATGTGTTGTTACAGTAACATTGCATTCGAGCTTTAGTCTCTACACTTGTGCCTGTGTTTCCTTGAGTCCACGAACTCTCTCCCTTTGTCCCTTGCCCTTTTATTTATATATCTTTGTGGCTCTTGGTTGCACCATTTGACTGTGGCACCAGTCTCTGAAAACAGAAAAGGCTTTCCACACGGGTATTGTCAAAGGTTGCCCTACGCGGTGGCCACATGTGGTTCATTGGGAATCCAGATGTGGCCAAGTGCACTGCTGATCAATAAATAAAAAGTGAGTATTAGACCGTCGTTGAGCCCGTGATCTCGCGGTCGCAAGGCGTGTGCACGCGAACTTTAATCTTCTTGTGTATCTGTTGGTAAAGTGGTACGACAAAAATCAGATTACGGGGGGGTGTGAAGGCAAAGGAAACCCCTGGCCCAGGTGTTCTACTGGGAGCTGCACTTCGACATAAGAACATAAGAAATAGGAGCAGGAATAGGCCACTTGGCCCCTCGAGCCTGCTCCGCCATTCAATAAGATCATGGCTGATCTTGGGCTCAAAGCCACTTCCCAGCCCGCTCCCCATAACCCTTCACTCCCTTATCTTGCAAAAATCTGTCTATCTCCACCTTAAATGTATTTAATGAGCCAGCCTCATCTCAGGAATCAACCGTGTGAATCGTCTCTGAACTGCCTCCAATGCAAGTATATCCTTCCTTAAATAAGGAGACCAAAACTGTACGCAGTACTCAGTACTCTTAAGGTATTTCTATTAAGGTTAAGCAAGGTTTTATCTTCCAGAAGTCGCTGTCCATGATGTATTACCGCACGGTGGCTGGGAGCTGGGCTTTGCTTTATCACAGAGCCCTGTGAGGGGTAGCGACCGTATCTCAGCTCTTGTTTCCTGACATTATCAGGTCTGGTTTTCTGTCTGTGTGCGTATTTATGTTTTTTTGTTGTTAGGGGGAGTGAATGTGTGGCTAAGATGTTGCACACATGGTTGCCAACAGCAACAACACGATGTTGTCCTTCCCAGAAGGATATCCTGATAAAACATTACAAGATTACAGGAATGCTTAGAGATTTTTTTTGAACTCACTTTCAATAATCGTAGATGTTGATAAAGAGAGACTCGCTTTTCTCCAGCGCCTCTCACGACCACCGGACATCCCAAAGCGCTTCACAGCCAATGAAGTACTTATTGAAGTGCAGTCGCTGTTGTAATGTGGGAAACGTGGCAGCCAATTTGCACACAGCAAGCTCCCACAAACAGCAATGTGATAATGAGCAGATCATCTGTTTTTAGTGATGTTGGTTGAGGGATAAATATTGGCCCCTGGACACCGGGGAGAACTCCCCTGCTCCTCTTCGAAATAGTGCCATGGGATCTTTTACGTCCACCTGAGAGAGCAGACGGGGCCTCGGTTTAACGTCTCACCCGAAAGAAGTTCGGAAACACTTCTTTGTGAAAAGGGTGGTAGAAGTATGCCTCGCTCGCCCACAAAAAAAAGCAGTAGATGCTAGCTCAGTTCATTATTTTAAATCTGAGATCGATAGGCTTTTGCTAGCCGAGGGTATTAAGGGATGTGGAGCCAAGGCGGGTGGATGGAGTTAAGATACAGATCAGCCACGATCTCGTTGAATGGTGGAACAAGCTTGAGGGGCTGAATGGCCTCCTCCTGTTCCTATGCTCCTTTTCTTAAAGTGTTCTGGGAAGTTCTATTATATTACAGGCACGGTGCTCTTGTTGTTGCAGTTGGCCAGGGGGCAAAGAACTATGACAGATTGAAGATAAGAGATAATTCATCCATTTTTAAAATCCTGAAGCATCTTATTTGACAATTCATTGCTGTAACTGCTGTGTGATGAGCTACATCTCACAGTGCAGTCTTTGTAAAAACCATTACTTTCCTCGGCAAAACAGCCTTCGAATACTTTGTACCGAGGCTAATACAGTGCAGGTGGTGCTTAGAGACCTTCGTGCCGTGCAATATTGTCTTTCAAAGTCGATCAATCCCATTTCAGCCAAGAGAACATGACATTACACTATTAAAGAGTGCCCTCCTACTGATCTCTATCGCTCCTCATCCGAGGAAACGCAGCACTGACCTAACCCGAGAGGCAGCAGCCGATCTATATTCCGATCAGGTTCAATATGTCTGGAGAAGTGTCTCCTTTCCTGCAGTGGCATTTTTAGTGAGACGCACCGAATCTGATGTCAGGGGGAAGGTGGAGGGGGGAAGGTGGAGGGGGGAAGGTGGAGGAGGGAAGGTGGAGGGGGAGATGGAGGGGGGAAGGTGGAGGGGGGAAGGTGGAGGGGGGAAGGTGGAGGGGGGAAGGTGGAGGGGGAGGTGGAGGGGAAGGTGGAGGGGGGAAGGTGGAGGGGAAGGTGGAGGGGGAGGTGGAGGGGGAGGTGGAGGGGGGAAGGTGGAGGGGGGAAGGTGGAGGGGGGAAGGTGGAGGGGGAGGTGGAGGGGGAGGTGGAGGGGGGAAGGTGGAGGGGGAAGGTGGAGGGGGGAAGGTGGAGGGGAGAGGTGGAGGGGGGAAGGTGGAGGAGGGAAGGTGGAGGGGGGAAGGTGGAGGGGGGAAGGTGGAGGGGGGATGGCGGAGGGGGGGAAGGTGGAGGAGGGAAGGTGGAGGAGGGAAGGTGGAGGGGGAGGTGGAGGGGGGAAGGTGGAGGGGGGGAAGGTAGAGGGGGGAAGGTGGAGGGGGGAAGGCGGAGGGGGAAGGCGGAGGGGGAGGTGGAGGGGGGATGGCGGAGGGGGGGAAGGTGGAGGGGGGAAGGTGGAGGGGGGAGGTGGAGGGGGAGGTGGAGGGGGGAAGGTGGAGGGAGGAAGGTGGAGGAGGGAAGGTGGAGGGGGAGGTGGAGGGGGGAAGGTGGAGGGGGGAAGGTGGAGGGGGGAAGGTGGAGGGAGGAAGGTGGAGGGGGGAGGAGGGGGGAAGGTGGAGGGGGGAAGGTGGAGGGGGGAAGGTGGAGGGGGAAGGTGGAGGGGGGAAGACGGAGGGGGGAAGGTGGAGGGGCGAGGGGGAGGGGGGAGGGGGAGGGGGAAGGTGGAGGGGGGAGGTGGAGGGGGGAAGATGGAGGGGGGAGGGAGAGGGGGAGAGGGAGGGGGAAGGTGGAGGGGGAGGTGGAGGGGGAGGTGGAGGGGGGAGGTGGAGGGGGGAAGGTGGAGGGGGGAAGACGGAGGGGGGAAGACGGAGGTGGAGGGGGAGGGGGAGGGGGAGGGGGGAGGTGGAGGGGGGAAGGTGGAGGGGGGAAGACGGAGGGGGGAAGGTGGAGGGGAAGGTGGAGGAGGGAAGGTGGAGGGGGAGGTGGAGGGGGGAGGTGGAGGGGGGAGGTGGAGGGGGGGAAGGCGGAGGGGGGAAGGTGGAGGGGGAAGGTGGAGGGGAAGGTGGAGGGGGAAGGTGGAGGGGGGAAGGCGGAGGGGGGAAGGTGGAGGGGGAAGGCGGAGGGGGGAAGGTGGAGGGGGGAAGGCGGAGGGGGGAAGGTGGAGGGGAGAGGTGGAGGGGGGAAGGTGGAGGTGGAGGGAGAGGTGGGGTTGGGGGAAGGCGGAGGGGAGAGGTGGGGTTGGGGGAAGGGACTTCAGCTGTCTAAAATATCCTGTATTAAAAATATACTCCAGCAGTGGTGCTAATAATACAGCCTGGGGGGCCATTTGGGGCCCAGAAAACCTTCACCCTATAACTTCCTTGTGGTTACTTCCTTTATGCAAACTGACTGCTGCATTTCCCTACAGAATTTGCCTACACTTCAAAATTCATTTAATTTCTTTCCTTCCTGCCCTCTTTTCCTCCTTCCTTCCTTCTCAATATGTCTCGACTCTTCCGTTCGCTGCCTGTCACCCTCAGCATGTTGGCCACGCTGGGATTCCACACCTCTCCCAGAAAAGTTGTGACTTTCAGTCCATCGGGTCTGGGCTGGGTTTGAACCCTGAGGAGCAATTTTCGAGTCCCTGTTCTTCAGCAGAAATGCAATTGTCCCATGAGGTTATAGAGGGGTTTCACCTGCACTGAGGATTGTGGGTAGGAACAACCTCCATTTAAATGCTTTTTTCAAGGTGGCTGAGTGGAGAACTGCGCTGCCAGGTGTGGGGCTGGATTGTACCCGACCAGGGACGGCCCCCAGATTGATCCCAGGGTCATGCTGACTTTTTTTTAAAATTCATTCACAGGACGGGAACATCGCCGACAAGGCCGGCATTTATTGTCCATCCCTATTTGCCCTTGAATACAACTGAGCGGCTTGCTAGGCTGGGCCATTTAAGAGTCAACCACATTGCCGTGGGTCTGGAGTCACATGTAGGCCAGACCGGGTAACGATGACAGATTTCCTTCCCTGAAGGACATTAAAAGAAAAAAGAAAGACTTGCATTTCTATAGCGCCTTTCACGACCACCGGACGTCCCAAAGCGCTTTACAGCCAATGAAGTACTTTTTGAAGTGGAGTCACTGTTGTAATGTGGGAAACGCGGCAGCCAATTTGCACACAGCAAGATCCCACAAACAGCAATGTGATAATGACCAGATAATCTGTTTTGGTTATGGGTTAAATATTGTCCAGAACACCGGGGAGAACTCCCCTGCTCTTCTTCGAAATAGTGCCCGTGGGATCTTTTAATCCACCTGAGAGAGCAGACGAGGCCTCGGTTTAACGTCTCATCTGAAAGACGGCACCTCCGACAGTGCAGCACTCCCTCAGCACTGGGAGTGTCAGCCTGGATTTATGTGCACAAGTCCCTGGAGCAGGACTTGAACCCACAACCTTCTGACTCGGAGGCGAGAGTGCTGCCCACTGAGCCACAGCTGAAACTAGTGAGCCAGATTGGTTTTTAAGACAATCGGTAGTTTCATGGTCTAGCTTTTTATTCTATTCCCTGTGCTCGCTGACCTACATTGGCTCCCGGTTAAGCAACGCCTCGATTTCAAAATTCTCATCCTTGTTTTCAAATCCCTCCATGGCCTCGCCCCTCCCTATCTCTGTAATCTCCTTCAGCCCCACAACCCCCCGAGATATCTGTGCTCCTCTAATTCTGCCCTCTTGAGTATCCCTGATTGTAATCGCTCAACCATTGGCGGCCGTGCCTTCTGTTACCTGGGCCCTAAGCTCTGGAATTCCCTCCCTAAACCTCTCCGCCTCTCTCTCCTCCTTTAAGACGCTCCTTAAAACCGACCTCTTTGACCAAGCTTTTGGTCACCTGTCCTAATTTATCCTTATGTGGATCAGTGTCAAATTTTTTGTCTTTTAATACTCCTGTGAAGCACCTTGGGACATTTTACTACATTAAAGGTGCTATATAAATACAAGTTGTTGCTGTAGATATATTTAATTGAATTTAAATTCCCCAGCTGCTATGGGGGGATTTGAACACATGGCTCACAGATCATTAGTCCAGGCTACTAAGATCACTAACCCAGCAACATAACCACTATGCTACTGTACCCTGAGCACAGCTGGACTGGTAAGAGAGGTAGTACACAAGGCTTCAGCAGCCTGGCCTCGGAGAAATCAGCCACGGCTCCTACAGAATCATAGCACAGAAGGAGGCCATTCTTGCCTGTACCAGCTCTTTGAAAGAGCGATCCTATTAGTCCCACTCCCCCCAGCTCTTTCTCCATCGCAATGCAATTTTCTCTCCTTCAATTATTTATCCAATTCCCCTTTTGAAAGTTACTATTGAATCTGCTTCCACCGCCCTTTCAGGCAGCGCGTTCCATTTCTTTTCCATTTCCTGTCCCTCATTGCTATCGATTGATCTGTGTCGGCAAGCTCGCGGGTGCACACCGGGGGAAGGAGAGGATCGGGGCTCGGGCAACAGCGCTGCCCACGGTCAAAACTGAGACTCACGGCCTCGCCTCACCTGTGCTTGAAGGCCCACCTGGGTCCAGAGCTGTGGAACCCGCACCCCAGCCCCAGTCAGTGCCTTCAGCAGAGGGAGAGCGAGGAAAGGAACAATGCTTGCTGCAGATTCGTTAAGGAGGGGGCGAGACATCTCCGAGATCAGTACGTGAGCCAATTTCGACCCATCCGAAATTCATCTTGCGGGGGCGGGGTGGGGGGGGAAGGACAATCGTACCAAAGTTTGACGAGAGTAGATCTGTCATGGCCTGAAGGAGAAGATATAAAAAGGCAGCTATAAATGGGAGAGCTTGAGTTTGCTTTTCCGTGGAAAGAGTTTTAAAAAAAAAATCAGTTTTCAACGGAGCAAAGAGAGACAACAACTTAACAGACCATCAATCTTCAGGCATCGTGGCTGCCTTCTCCTCCATCAGGCTGTCTGGGAGGCGGTTAAATATTTCTGAAAAAATCTTTCCAGCTCCATCGTTCACGTGCGAGCATCGAAGGAGCCATCGGAATGATCTGGGTCAATCAATACGTCAGCTTCACCAGGTTACCTCCACTCGAATTCCCATACTGACTCTATCGATTGGCGACTCGTTGTATAAATTATTAAAATGAAGAGCTTTTTAAAAAAAATCTAAAAGCCCCATTCCTCCCACTTAGTCCCATCCTTTGCCAAGTTCACAAAGGGACAAGAGGAACAGGAGGAGGCCATTCAGCTCCTCGAGCCTGTTCCGCCATTCAATGAGATCATGGCTGATCTGTGTCTTAACTCCATCCACCCATCTTGGTTCCATAACCCTTAATACCCTTGGCTAACAAAAATCTAGCAATCCACCCAGCCGCAGAGAACGCACTCGTATTTATTTATTTAGCACCTTATCCTGTCTCTCGGGAAGGTGCCACAGAGTTTCCCATCATTTGAAGGACAGTCACTGTTGTTATGTAGGCAGGAGAGGCAGCCCTTTTATGCACAGCAGGATCCCACAAACCTGAGGGTCACAGACCTGAAACGTTAACTCTGTTTTTCTCTCTCCACAGATGCTGCCTGACCTGCTGAGTGTTTCCAGCATTTTCTGTTATTATTTTAGACAAAGCGACTACCTGCTGGGATTTTATATAATAATATTTGAAAGGCCTAATTGCAGGGCATCTGAGGGACTGAGCGAGACAGACAATATACTGCACACACGCACAGCGACACAGAGAGTGCGAGAGACCTGGCTCTAACCACCAGTTCCACAGCTTCCTAATGCAATTGGCCATATCACGTCGCACTATTTACTTTGTTCAGTGAGTGATGTTTGCTCCCATGTAAATCAGTTCAATCCTAACTCAATTCCCCACAGCAACAGATGGCCCTGCAATTGGTATCTATTGGCCTTGGAGGGGGAGCAGCGCAGTTTCACCAGAATGATACTGGGCGATAAAAGGGTTAAATTACGAGGACAGGTTGCACAGACTAAGCTTGTATTCCCTCGAGTTTAGAAGATTAAGGAGTGATCTCATTAGGGTGTTTAAGATGATGAAAGGATTCGATAGGGTAGATACTAGGCCGTTCAGGGGTGATGTCAGGAAGCACTTCTTCACACAAAGGGTAGTGGAAATCCAGAACTCCCTCCCCCAAAATGCTGTTGAGGCTGTGAGTCAATTGAAAATGTAAAAACTGAGATTGATGGTTTTTTGCTAGGCAAGGGTATTCAGGGTTACGGAACCAAGGCGGGTAGATGAAGTTAAGATACAGATCAGCCATGATCTAATTGAATGGTGGAACAGGCTCGAGGGGCTGAATGGGCCTCCTCCTGTTCCTGTGTAACAGGCTGGAGGGGCTGAATGGCCTCCTCCTATGTTCATAGTTGGCCTCAGTGTACTGGATAACAGAGGTGGGGTGGGGGGAGGAATTAACCAGGGTTCTCACTCCTGATTGCTATCCTCCCATCCTACTGGAAATGGTCCTTGTGTGAATGGTCAATGTGTGGACAGGATTGTGCTTTGGCTGTGATGCTGCCCATGGTTGACTAGCATTCACGATCACGGATGAAAAAACTGTATCCTTGAGGCAGCATCTATTGGCAATAGGATAACTCTCTCTCCCTCTGTCACTGTGGGTGTCTGATTTGGAGGAGATGTTTCACAGTTCGTGTGCTGACTTTAGCTCAAGGGCTACAGTGCAGGACATCACTGTGGTTGAAAAGAATGAGGGAAGAGGTACTAGATGGGTAGCTCCCCCCAGTGATTTACTTGATAAATGCAGTGCCTGGTACTGAGCACCGCAGGCAAGGATGGTTCCACCTTCAATCGCCAATAGGTACTGAGCGAATTGCACTCACTGGGGCACCACAACTGGACTCAGTGCTTCTGTGCCAGGCAGTAGGGGAGAAGATCAGCCTGCTCCACTGTCCAGTGACCCCTGATGGACAGTGACCATTGGCTGACAACAGGGGCAGGCTTGAACGTGATGCCCCCCACAGTCAAATAGCATCGCCATTCTCAACATAAAGAACGGCCACGAGAGGCCTGTCTGCACCTGCGGAGCCGCATCCCAGCGCCTTCCGGAGAGGAAATTGGGAGAAACCAAGTTTGAGGATTGCGGGATAATTGGGGAGGTAGGAATTTCACACACGGGATGCTGGAAACAAATAAGAGCCGGCGCGACTGAGTCTGGATTTCAGCAATGTGAAGCTGCAGGAAGGTCGGAAGAACCGGGCAGAGAGCTGAGCAGCCAAAAGGTGCGACGTGTCTTGATTTCAAGGCAGGATTGGTGATCCTGAGTGACAAGGAGATTGTTGCAAACAGTGCTATGATCCATACAGCCACACAGACCAGAGCTGACGGGCGAGACTGGCAATCAGTCATGCGATGGGCCAGTTAATGAATGACCTACATGCTCAAAGAGACCCTGCTATCAACAGCTGCAGTGGGAGTGACCCGTCTCTCTGCCTAAAATAAAGGATCTCTTCAAACAGTGATGGATGAACAGAGTCAGGAAAGAAAGGGAAATAAATGGATTTTTGACGTCAGTGGGCACTGCGCAGATCCTGAAAATAACACGGATTGTCGGAGAAAATGGAGCGTGACCTATTTCTTCTTCTTAGGCAGTCCCTCGGAGCCGAGGATGACTTGCTTCCACACTAAAAATGAGTTCTCAGGTGATTGATGAGTCCAATGCGGGACCTACAGTCTCTGTCACAGGTGCGGCAGACGGTGGTTGAAGGGGCGGGTGGGTGGGGTGCTTGGGTTGACGTGCGCTCCTTGCGCTGCCTGCGCTTGGCTTCCGCTTGCTCCCGGCGAAGAGACTCGAGGTGTTCGCCGCCTACCCGGATGCTTCTCCCCCACTTTGTGCGGTCTTGGGCCAGGGATTCCCAGGTGTCGCTGGGGATTGAGGGTGTCCTTGAAGCGTTTCCTCTGCCCACCTGGGGCTCTCTTGCCGTGTCGGAGCTCCGAGTATTTACTCCTATTTACAACACGCTGACATCCCCGGACTTGTTTTTTTGGTATGTTGAAGTTTGCGTGAAGGGTCGAGGTTCACAGATCAGGTTCCAGAGAGTCAAAGTGGAGGTGGGACGATACAAGACGTGGTGGGTAGGTGATGCCAAGTTTTGGGGTTTTAAAAGCCCGTAGGCTTCAGGAGGAAGAGAAGAGTTGAGGAGCCCCACGGCTGTGAGGTTCGGGTAGGAGATGGTGCGATGAGCCTTGATCTCAGCACGGTAAGTGGACAATGCCACAGGAGACTGGAGAAGGTCAGACACGGTCCAGACATCACACGCCACACGTCTGGCTTCAGATTTGAAAAAAAAGAAGAGAAAGAAAACCAGTCATTGCACGCCGTTGTTTTCCTGACCTGGAGCTAGGAATTTACAAGCCAGCTGCAAACAGCAATTAAACGGGTTGACCCCTGGACCAGTTCAGATGACCTCCCCAGGGAGAATACCTGAGCAGTGCCCTCAAAGGGACAGGTCAGGCTGAGAACTAAACATCACGACTCTACTATCCATGAGCAATGCCTGGGGAGGTAAGCTAAGCACGCATAACAGTTTTGACGCATGTCAGTCATACCCCACTGTCACATATGCAAATTTTTGTCACACTGGAAAAAAATGGATAAGAAAACAGAGATCCAGTCAGTTCCTGCTGGTTTCCTCTGACCTTGGAGAGGAACTCGGGACTTACGAGCCAATCTTTAGATAAAGCGTTACCCTCAGGATGTGCCGAAGAGGAATTAGCCTCAAATTGACCAATAGGATAGGCCTTGAATTACCACCTCCTTTTGCCTTGAATATCTCTCAATGTCTCTTTAATCTCTCCGCCTTTTATCCTATCACAGACCTTCCCTTTTGTTCTTTCATCCCTCTCCCCCATTTCCCAGCCCCTAAACTTGCTTTAAAATCTGTTCCATTTCCTGCTTTTTTCCAGTTCTGACGAAAGGTCATCGACCTGAAACGTTAACTCTCGTTTCTCTCTTCACAGACGCTGCCTGACCCGCTGAGTGTCTCCAGCATTTTCTGTTTTTAATAGGATAGGCCTGTTTAGAACAATAACACCTGTGTTCTGAAAGGGACAGGCCAGGTTGCACAAAGAGCTGCCTTAGCAGCAGAATAATACACTGCGCGTTACATCAAGTAACACTCCTGTCCTTATAAAGCAGCGTATCATCCAACCTACTGTGAGCAATGGCGCGGGAGCTCCACGAGCGTAACTCATTAAAAGGTGGTGTTCTTACGCTGATCGAAATCAAACACCAACTGTTCCAGGTTCATTACGCTTTGAATCAACCTCGCGTTCAGCAGCCGCTGGGAATTTGCAAACTCCTTCTTGCAAGACTGCATGACTGGTTGCTGGCACAGGGCTGACTGGTGTGAATGAAACATCTCTACAATCTCCCGCTCAAAGCAAAATATCATTCTGTGGAGTGTGGGTATTTGATGGGTGTTGTCCGACTTCGAGGTGCGTGGATTGGATTCAGGTGGAGAGAACACGCACTTAGTCTAAGAAGAAGGACCCCGTGTAAAAAAAATGGTCACACTGGGCAAATTACTCCACCAACCGACGCCATCAACTTGTGATCCACAATTCCAATCTTCTTCTTCTTCTTCTTAGGCAGTCCCTCGGAACCGAGGATGACTTGCTTCCACACTAAAAATGAGTTCGCAGGTGACTGATGAGTCCAATGCGGGACCTACAGTCTCTGTCACAGGTGGGGCAGACGGTGGTTGAAGGGGCGGGTGGGTGGGGTGCTTGGGTTGACATGCGCTCCTTGCGCTGCCTGCGCTTGGCTTCCGCTTGCTCCCAGCGAAGAGATTCGAGGTGTTCGGCGCCTTCCCGGATGCTTCTCCTCTGCTTTGTGTGGTCTTGGGCCAGGGATTCCCAGGTGTCGCTGGGGATGTTGCACTTTTTCAAGGAGGCTTTGAGGGTGTCCTTGAAGCGTTTCCTCTGCCCACCTGGGGCTCTCTTGCTGTGTCGGAGCTCCGAGTAGAGCGCTTGTTTTGGGAGTCTCGTATCGGGCATGCGGACAATGTGACCTGTCCATCGGAGCTGATCGAGCGTGGTCAAAGCTTCGATGCTGGGGATGTTGGCCTGAGCAAGAACACTGACGTTGGTGCGCCTATCCTGCCAATGGATTTGCAGGATCTTGCGGAGGCAGCGTTGGTGGTACCTCTCCAGTGCTTTGAGGTGCCTGCTGTACATGGTCCATGTCTCTGAGGCATACAGCAGGGCGGGTATTACTGCTGCTCTGTAGACCATGAGCTTAGTGCCGGGTTTGAGGTCCTGGTCTTCAAACACTCTCTTCCTCAGGCGACCGAAGGCTGCACTGGCACACTGAAGGCGGTGTTGGACTTCGTCGTCGACATCTGCCCTTGTTGACAGTAGGCTTCCGAGGTATGGAAAGTAGTCCACTTGCCATCAACTTGTGATCCACAATTCCAATAACCTTCATCACACCAACCCAATGATGAGTCATAGAGTCATAACGGCACAGAAGGAGGCCATTTGGCCCATCGAGTCCGTGCCAGCTCTCTGTAGAGCAATCCAGTCAGTCCCACTCCCCCTGCTCTATCCCCGTAGCCCTGCAAGTTTATTTCCCTCAAATGCCTATGCAGTCTCCCCTTGAAAATATTGAGTGTCTCCGCTTCCACCACTTCCGTCGGCAGCGAGTTCCAGGTCATCACCACTCGCTGCGTAAAAAAGTTTTTCCTCACATCCCCACTGTATCTCTTGTCCAAAACCTTAAATCTGTATCCCCTAGTCCTTTTACCATTAACTAATGGGAACAGCTTATCCCCGTCTAGCCTACCCAAACCTGTCATAATCTCGTACACCTCTATCAAACCACCCCTCCAAGATTACCAAGTCAGGATCACACCACCCCAATGATGAGATTACCAAGTAGGGATCACACCAACCCAATGATGAGATTAACCTGTCTTTACACTAACCAATTGATGACTCCACTGACTAGGGATCATACTAACCTAAGGACTCCATTAAGTAAGGAACATAGTAACTCATTAACCAGATGAATCCACTAACTAGGTTTCGTACTAAACCATAAACGCCATTAACCCAATGGCTCCACGAACTAGGAATTAGTCTAAACAGGCAGAAAAATAAGCATATTGCAACTTGTTGGAAATTGTGAAGGTGATTGACCGAAAAGCATTCACCTGACCATGCATTGCTGTTGCCTGTTAATTTACCTCAGTGGCTTTGCTTCTTCTAACACTGACACCAGTCCGCAATGGAACAAGAAGCTTTCCTGCTGATAGCACACACCAGAGACTGTCGTTTGAGTGCTAGCCAAAGTGGTTGAAAGCTTTCCTTGATTTAGTTAATTTAACTCCGGGGTCCAATAGATCTGGTGTATGCTGCTGCTGAGGCCTGTAGTGGCAATGGGCCTACCCTGAGGCAGGCTTTGGGTTATTGCAGGTGCTCTGTCAGGCCATTAATCTATCTATAGGACTGTCGATGGCTCTGTTATTTTTACGGATCCGTATTCTGTGGCGATATGATTTTCTTTTGTTCCCTGCAAATCCAACACCAAATGGTTGATGCAAGGCAGGACCAGGTGACTGAAGCTTCCCTGGTGCGTGTTCCAGTGGCCTCTCCATTATTAGTGCAGTTCACACTGTCCCGTGCGCCTTTGCACAACAGAATTGAGTAGTGGACAATGTTACTGGAACTGGACTATGGTACCGAACACCACGGGTATAAATTGAAAGTGTCGGCCATGGCTCAGTGGGTAGCACTCCTTGTCTCTGAGTCAGAAGGTCGTGGGTTCATAGTCCCACTCCAGAGACTCGAGCACAAGAATCTAGACTGACACTCCCAGTGCAGTGCTGAGGTGCCGTCTTTCGGATGAAACGTTAAACCGAGTCTGCTCTCTCAGGTGGACATAAAAGATGCCATTGCACTATTTCGAAGAAGAGCAGGGTAGTTCTCCCTGGTGTCCTGGGCCAATGTTTATCCTTCAATAAAAAAGCAGATTATCTGGTCGTTATCACATTGCTGTTTGTGGGAGCTTGCTGTCCGCAAATTGGTTTCCTGCATTACAACAGTGACTACACTTCAAAAAGTATTTCATTGGCTATAAAGCGCTTTGGGACGTCCGGTGGTCGTGAAAGGTACTATTTAAATCTAAATCTTTCTTTTTCGAATTAGGTTCCTCCAATGGCACAGTCAATGAAGGCAACTTGTTGCTCAGTCATTTTAGACCAGGAATCTTTCAAGTTTGAACCGGGGTAGTAATAAGGGAGACTACAATTAGCCTCAGCATACTTAAGAAAGAATTTGCATTTCTACAGCGCTTTTCACAACCTCAGGACATCCCAAAGCATTTCACAGCCAATTAAGTACTTTTGAAATGTAGTCATAGGAACAGGAGGAGGCCATTCAGCCCCTCAAGCCTGTTCCACTATTCAATTAGACCACGGCTGCTCTGTATCTTAACTCCATCTACCCGCCTTGGTTCCGTAACCCTTAATATCCTTACCCAACAAAAATCGATCAATCTCAGTTTTGAAAATTTCAACTGACCCCTGGGACAGCTTTTTGCGGGGAGAGAGTTCCAGATTTCCACTACCCTTTGTGTGAAGAAGTGCTTCCTGACATCACCCCTGAACGGCCTGGCTCTAATTTTAAGGTTATGCCCCTTTGTTCTGGACTCCCTTGTTTCTATCAAATACTTCAATCATCTTAAACACCTCAATTAGATCACCCCTTAATTTTCTATACTCAGGGAATACAAACATGGCCTAAGCAACCTGTCCTCGTAATTTAACCCTTTTACAACAACAACAACTTGTATTTATATAGCGCCGTTAACGTAGTAAAACGTCCCAAGGCGCTTCACAGGAGTATTTTAAGACAAAAAAATTTGACACCGATCCACATAAGGATAAATTAGGGCAGGTGACCAAAAGCTTGGTCAAAGAGGTAGGTTTTAAGGAGCATCTTAAAGGAGGAGAGAGAGGTAGCGAGGCGGAGAGGTTTAGGCAGGGAATTCCAGAGCTTAGGGCCCAGGCAACAGAAGGCACGGCCACCAATGGGTGAGCGATTATAATCAGGGATGTTAAAGAGAGCAGAATTAGAGGAGCGCAGATATCTCGGGGCGGTTGTGGGGCTGAAGGAGATTACAGAGATAGGGAGGGGCGAGGGCCATGGAGGGATTTGAAAACAAGGATGAGAATTTTGAAATCGAGGTGTTGTTTAACCGGGAGCCAATGTAGGTCAGCGAGCACAGGGGAGATGGGCGAACGGGACTTAGCCCCCAGGTCTGTTGGTTACAGCGGTTTGGATCTGAGTCACCGGATCGGGAGTTCCGAGCTCTGCTTCCCGGTCTGTGTTGAATTTGCTGATCTCAGGCAGTGCGTTACAATGGGCCTCAGCACCATCGGGATAGGGAAGGGGGGGAGTGGAAACCAGGCAGTGCTCCTAATGCTGATCGCAATCCAGTGACCCCTGCCGGAAACTGCCGGAGAGTTCACGTGTTGGGATTTGGCCGAGGTCACGATCGGAGTTCAGCCCTGTACGGTTGAATTGCCTGCTGATACTGAGGCTCACCTGTGTCCACTTAGAATCAGAGGATGAATCAGCACAGGAGGAGGCCGTTCGGCCCATCGTGCCTGTGCTGGCTCTTTGAACGAGCTCTCCAATTAGTCCCACTCCCCCCTGCTCTTTCCCCATAGTCCAGCTAATGTTTCCTTTTCAAGTATTTATCCGATTCTCTTTTGAAAGTTACTATTGAATCTGCTTCCACCGCCCTTTCAGGCAGTGCATTCCAGATCACAACAACTCGCTGCGTCCAAAAATATGTCATCTCCCCCCCTGGTTCTTTTGCCAAGGTATCAGAGGGCTGAGCGTGCTGTCAGTAGTGGAAACTCCACATTCCAGCACTGGTCGCACACCATCACTGTATGAGGTGCGTCCGGAGGGACGGGCTGCTCCAAGGAGTAGTATTGACAGGTGGAGTAGGGGGGGGGGCTCCTGACAGTCAGCCTGGGGCGTGCGACCCGATGTAACCGGACCCCGACACAAGGCAGGGAGAGGAGCCGTCTCCCTCGGGAGGGGACAGAGCTGAGCAAGGACGCCAACTCTTGGTTTCGCTGCCAGATGAGTTTCGCGGTGCGAGAATGACAAGAGTGCGACCAGGAGAACAAAAACTGCGAGTGCCGGATAGAATCGGGTCGCACGCCCCAGGCTGACTGTCAGGAGAGCCCCCCCCTACTCCACCTGTCAATACTGCTCCTTGGAGCAGCCCTTCCCTCCGGACGCACCTCATACATTGATGGTGTGTGACCAGCGCTGGAATGTGGAGTTTCCACTACTGTCGGCACCTGGGAGGGGAGTCCACACCTACAACTGCCTCTGCGAGGCAACTCTACAAGAGTTCCGAAAGTGCCTGTTGGAAGCAGCAGAGAACATGTCCATCCTTCCCAAAGCTCGATTAAAATGCAGAGAGGATGTTTCCCCTCGTGGGGAAATCTAGAATGTGGGGGCATAGTTTCAGAATAAAGGGTCGCCCTTTTAGAACTGAGATGAGGAGGAATTTCTTCTCTGAGGGTGGTAAATCTGTGGAATTCTGTGTCCCAGAGAGCTGTGGAGGCTGGCTCATTAAATACATTTAAGGTGGAGATAGACATATTTTTGCAAGATAAGGGAGTGAAGGGTTATGGGCAGCGGGCAGGGAAGTGGCTTTGAGCCCAAGATCAGCCATGATCTTATTGAATGGCGGAGCAGGCTCGAGGGGCCGAGTGGCCTATTCCTGCTCCTATTTCTTATGTTCTTATGTTCTTAAAACACGGAGCGGGCACCACTTGAGTCCTTCAGCATGAAAGGAAAATCTCTTTTCAGATACAAGGAGTTCATCACTAAACCCAGCACGAGATACAAGAAGGGGAGTACTGCCATCTAGAGGGGTTTTTTTTGGAATGAATCATTCAGTGTCAGACGTCCCATATGCTCCAATCCATTCTATTTATAACTCCCGCCGGGCACCTGAAATTCCTCTTGCCAGGGGACAGTGATTGAGCGACGAAGGCAGCTCTGGGTTTCAGGAATATAGGTCATGAGGAAAGGTTAAGGAAGTTGGTCGTGTTACCTTTGGAAAGAGGAGACTTTGAGGTGATCATTTGGGAGTTTATGAAGGGGATTGACTACATTGATCTAGAACAAATTGTTCACTATGGCGAAGGGGTCAAATAGCAGCGACACAAGCTTTAAAAAATGGGGAAATGGGAGAAAGAAGGTAAGCTAAGAGTTGTGGAATATGTTCCCGGGAAAGGAACTGAAGCAGACACTATAAAAGGACTAAAGAGGTGATTATATATGTGTTTGTGTAGAAGGAAGCGATTGAGGGATATGGTGAGAGTGGGGATGGGGAGATGGGGGTTGATCTGTGATAAAGGGATGGGGGTTGGTTGGGCCTCAAGGTCTTTTCCGAAAAGTTCTTTATGTTCTGAAACAAGGGAGAGGAGCCGGGACCTTGTATCTGGACCTCCCCTTCAACTCTTGAACTGACACACAAGGAATAGTACCTAGAGATGCTCTGGTGGCCTGTTGCTCCGAATTCGCTAGATGTTCGAAAGATCGAACAAATAGGTTAGCAACTTTTCCTTTCAGGGTTCAAATGTAAGTTTGGTCTGAACAAACACACAGGCATCAGATTTCGCGTACAAAGATTTATCTTTAATAAATGCTTAACAAACACAGTTCGTAGTTTAAAATACAATTCCAAAATATAAGACTCACAACTTATATTGATATTACCCGATTTGGTTCGAGGCGATCAAGCTCTGTCCAAACCGTTACGTAGGGTGTCTGTTCCCAGGTCCCTGCTGTCGAGTGTTGCTCCTAGGTTTCTCTCCAGGTTCTCGCTCTCTAGGTTCTCGCTCTCTAGGTTCTCGCTCTCTAGGTTCTCGCTCCCCCGGTCCTCGCTCTCTAGGTTCTCGCTCTCTAGGTTCTCGCTCTCTAGGTTCTCGCTCTCTAGGTTCTCGCTCTCTAGGTTCTCGCTCTCTAGGTTCTCGCTCTCTAGGTTCTCGCTCTCTAGGTTCTCGCTCTCTAGGTTCTCACTCTCTAGGTTCTCGCTCTCTAGGTTCTCGCTCTCTAGGTTCTCGCTCTCTAGGTTCTCACTCTCTAGGTTCTCGCTCTCTAGGTTCTCGCTCTCTAGGTTCTCGCTCTCTAGGTTCTCGCTCCCCCGGTCCTCGCTCTCTAGGTTCTCGCTCTCTAGGTTCTCGCTCCCCCGGTCCTCGCTCTCTAGGTTCTCGCTCTCTAGGTTCTCGCTCTCTAGGTTCTCGCTCCCCCGGTCCTCGCTCTCTAGGTTCTCGCTCTCTAGGTTCTCGCTCCCCCGGTCCTCGCTCTCTAGGTTCTCACTCTCTAGGTTCTCGCTCTCTAGGTTCTCGCTCTCTAGGTTCTCACTCTCTAGGTTCTCACTCTCTAGGTTCTCGCTCTCTAGGTTCTCACTCTCTAGGTTCTCGCTCTCTAGGTTCTCGCTCTCTAGGTTCTCACTCTCTAGGTTCTCGCTCTCTAGGTTCTCGCTCCCCCGGTCCTCGCTCTCTAGGTTCTCGCTCTCTAGGTTCTCGCTCTCTAGGTTCTCGCTCTCTAGGTTCTCGCTCTCTAGGTTCTCGCTCTCTAGGTTCTCGCTCTCTAGGTTCTCACTCTCTAGGTTCTCGCTCTCTAGGTTCTCGCTCTCTAGGTTCTCACTCTCTAGGTTCTCGCTCTCTAGGTTCTCGCTCCCCCGGTCCTCGCTCTCTAGGTTCTCGCTCTCTAGGTTCTCGCTCCCCCGGTTCTCGCTCTCTAGGTTCTCGCTCTCTAGGTTCTCGCTCTCTAGGTTCTCGATCTCTAGGTTCTCACTCTCTAGGTTCTCACTCTCTAGGTTCTCACTCTCTAGGTTCTCGCTCTCTAGGTTCTCGCTCTCTAGGTCCTCGCTCTCTAGGTTCTCACTCTCTAGGTTCTCACTCTCTAGGTTCTCGCTCTCTAGGTTCTCACTCTCTAGGTTCTCGCTCCCCCGGTTCTCGCTCTCTAGGTTCTCGCTCCCCCGGTTCTCGCTCTCTAGGTTCTCGCTCTCTAGGTTCTCGCTCTCTATCTGGAGTTTCTCCTCCTGGTTTATACCATTCTATAATCTGTCCCATCTCTTTGGTTACACATTTGTTCTCTCTTTCCTGTGTCCTGATGATTAGTTTAGGTCTGTCTTCATCCATTTTCTTTAATTGACCCATTGTTTGTTAACTGGTGTCTGTAGTGACCTCACCCGTGTCTGATGAGGTTACCTATGAACCCTCTGTTTCAGAACATTACTGAACCTCTGCATTATTTATCCACTGTCCCTTACACATGGTGACTCCTTCATTTTATTTCAGTTTTACACTACTTCTTCCATTTCCACATGGCCCATCTGACGATTCATTGAATACGTAGTAGACATACAGGAGATTTGATGGAGTTTTTTGTATTTTATTCCGAGGTAGAAGTTTATAGAAGTTACAAGACGGGAACAGGCCTTTTGGGCCGACCAGTCTGTGCCGGCATTTACCCGCCACACGAATAAACAGTGCTACTCCCATTTACCCATCCTGTCCCCAATCCCTTTATCCCATTTCCTTCATCCCCCCCCTACCCAATCCGATCTCGATACAGTTTCTGCCTTGACCACTAACCCTGGGAGTGAATTCCGCAGCCTCACAGCTCGGTGTGTGAAGAAGTTCCTCCTGCCCTCCGTTCGAAATCACTCGCGTTTAAATCTTGGATCTGTCCCCATCATTCTTGACCCCTCAGCTACCAGAAGCAGTCTGCTTCTATCGACCCTGTCCCATCTTTCATAATGTTAAACACTTCTGTTATATCGCCCTGCAATCTGCATTGTTCGAATGAAAAAAGACCCGAATTTTCAAGTCTCTCTTTGTGTTTGTCGTTCCTCATTCCAGGCAGCATCCTCGTTAATCTGCGTTGTACCCCCTCCAATGCCTCAATGCCCTCCCCAATACTGCACGCTGTACTCTAACTGAGCCTGATCCTGCTCCTATTTTGTGTGTCCAATTCTGTTAGGGTCAGGAGATGGTTCTGTGATAGTAGATTGGCGGTTAGGATCAGATCAGCCATGATCTTATTGAATGGCGGAGCAGGCTCGAGGGGCCAATTGGCCTACTCCTGCTCCTATTTCTTATGTTCTTATGTTCTTATGTCTTATTAAGGTTTTATAGAGGCTCATCATTGCATCTTGGCTTTTATATTCTATACCTCTTGAGATAAAACCGAGAATTCCATTAACTTTTTTTAACAGCCTTATTAACCTGCCTTTACTATCCGGTGAACCCGTACCCCTAAGTCCCTCTGCTCTTCCACAACACTGAGCCTACTGCCATTCAGAATTACTGCTGTTCATTTTATTAGCTGAACTGCATCACCTCACACTTGGACATTTAATTCCATCTGCCACTTTCTGGGCCGTTTCCTTCTGGCTGCTGCCCCCTGCTGGCGCTCAAGTCTTGCTACATTCCGGTTCCACAGGCACTGGCTGCTCCCCAACCCCCCGGTCGGTACCTTGTCCAAGTCGCCATTCATCCTGTGTGAGCCAGAGACACTTTGAGGCCAATTTCAAACCCTACTCGCTCTGCGGAAACCTGGCGGGCGGGCAGTTAAAATCGCTCGCACCCCCCCCACCCCACCGGCTCTCACCTGTCCGAAAGCTGCCGTGATCGCAACATAGAGTCACAGAGTTATACAGCACAGAAAGAGGCCCTTCGGCCCATCGTGTCCGCGCCGGCCATCAAGCCCTGTCTATTCTAATCCCATTTTCCAGCACTTGGTCCGTAACCTTGTATGCTATGGCGTTTCAAGTGCTCATCTAAATGCTTCTTGAATGTTGCGAGGGTTCCTGCCTCTACCACCCTTTCAGGCAGTGAGTTCCAGATTCCAACCACCCTCTGGGTGAAAAAGTTTTTCCTCAAATCCCCTCTAAACCTCCTGCCCCTTACCTTGAAACTATGCCCCCTGGTTATTTGGCCCCTCTACTAAGGGGAAAAGTTCCTTTCTATCTACCCTATCCATGCCCCTCATAATTTTGTACACCTCAATCAGGTCCCCCCTCAGCCTTCTCTGCTCTAAGGAAAACAACCCCAGCCTGTCCAGTCTCTCTTCATAGCTGAAGCGCTCCAGCCCAGGTAACATCCTGGTGAATCTCCTCTGCACCCTCTCCAATGCAATCACATCCTTCCTATAGTGTGGCGACCAGAACTGCACACAGTATTCCAGCTGTGGCCTAACATCTCCAATTTTAAGCTGCTCTCCTGAACGGGTGGCGAGAGCGCTCGCCCGGAGCCAATGGGGTCCTTCCTTACACAGGCGTGTTGCGGCCCGATGACATCATTGAGGCCCGAGTGTCATTTTAACTCAGGCCGGGAGCGGGGATTCCACCTGGCGTTAGAATCGGGGCCTGAATGCCAGTCGGCTAATCCACCGGGGGAGGCATAACAGCTGAGGGCAATTGGGCGTGGCAACCCCCTTCCCTAGTCTGTAACGAAGAGTTTAACCGCCTCTCTAACTATTCTTTTACTGTGTCGATAGTAGCCATGATGCGGAGATGCCGGTGTTGGACTGGGGTGGACAAATCTGAGAAGTCGCACAACACCAGGTTATAGTCCAACAGTTTGATTTGAAATCACAAGCTTTCAGAGCTGCTGCTCCTTCGTCAGGTGAAGTGAAGAAAAAGGTATCTCTTCACTTCACCTGACGAAGGAGCAGCCGCTCCGAAAGCTTGTGATTTCAAATAAAGCTGTTGGACTATAACCTGGTGTTGTGCGACTTCTCACTCTTTTACTGTTATGGGCTGAAAAATATTTTATTCCCGTGTTGAACTTCTTTTGCTATATTCAACTCCAATGCGTTCCTTGTACCTCAATGCATCGTCCCTTCACCCGAGACTCCATACTGGGAGCAGAGTCTCGGAAAGTTTACCCCAATATATCTTGTGAGCTTTTTTTTTAGCATTTTTCTAACCACCTCCCGCTTCTTTTCCCTGTCGGCTTTATATTAATTGTTTTTCTTTCTCATTTGCATCTTAATTGCTCCAGTTATCTATTTCGGGGTCTTAATTTTCCTGGGTGTGCAGTGTGCGCTTGCCTTCCGGATGATCTGACAGACCTGGGACCCTGCTGTCTCCACGGCTCAGCGACTTTTATTAACTGGGTCACTGGGAACGCACCAGGCACCAACAGCTTTTGAGACCTCCGACACGTCTCTCACGACCTTGACTGCTCACGGCACTTGGATTTTGCGATCAGCAGGCTGTATGTAAGTCACTGAACGCTGCGCCTGAACCTGAAATCAGAAGGCCAGGATGTGCTGTGTCGGCAACTTGAGATCGATGTGACTTAATGGGGACAGGGATTTTAAGCTTTGCCCGCGGTGCCCGTGGCTTCATCGTACACACCTAAGCAGCCCGCAAAGACAAAAGCTGCTGGTTCCATTCGACGGCTTGGGGTTGTGTCGAGTGAGCTTCTGCCTTTGTTTGGCCCCCCTCCCTCACCCCCTGCTATACTTGATTCGGAGGGTGTTTAATGGCACAAACTCTCTCATTTGGTGAGCGCGTTTTAAGAAGTAATTAACCAACAAGTCACACGCAACGTTGAAAGGTGTCCCCCGTTCACCCATTACCCCCCCCCCCCCGCCGTGCTCGTTGACCTACATTGGCTTCTGGTCCGGCAACGCCTCGATTTTAAATTTTCATCCTTGTTTTCAAATTCCCTCCATGGCCCCTCACCCCCTCCCTATCTCTGTAACCTCCTCCAGCCCCCACAACCCCCCCCCCCCCCCCCCCCCGAGATCTCTGCTCTCCTCCAATTCTGGCCTCTTGCGCATCTTCCGATTTTAATCGCTCCACCATTGGCAGCCGTGCCTTCAGCTGCCTGGGCCCTAAGCTCTGGAATTCCCTCCCTAAACCCCTCCGCCTCTCTCTCCTCCTTTAAGACGCTCCTTTAAACCTACCTCTTTGAGCAAGCTTGACGTAAGAAAACTACTAGGCACTTGGTCTAAGCATTAAACAAAGCTTTAATCAACTGTTTTACAACATGGAGATCTAGTTGTGTCCTTCACTGGTTCCTGTTAAAGAATGTCCTGAGCAAGCTGGGCCCATGCCTGAGTATTTATACTCTCCCTGGACAGCGCCACCAGCAGGCCGCCCAGTATTACTTCATAAGTCATTTCCACATGAATGACAAGATTCATGTCAAAGCTTTTGGTCATCTGTCCTAATTTCTCCTTATGTGGATCGGTGTCAAATTTTGTTTGATAAGGCAAAGCGCCGTGGGATGTTTTACTACATTAAAGGTGCTATACCAATGCACATTGTTGTTGTTCTAACCTTGCTCATCCCTGCGTTTACCAACAGGGAGGTTCACCCTGCGAGATGGAGCAGCCCCTTTAAGATCTTCAATTCAGGGCTCGGGACAGCTTGGGTAGTTTACTGCGCTGTTGCGTTGGGAGGGTGCAGCAGGCAGGCTTCTTGAGAAACGCCCTCCAGAGATGATTCAGTACATCTGCCACGGAGCAGAGATGTCAGATTTGTGCTTGAGTGGTGTCTGTCCAATGTTCAGTGGCGCTGTCTCCGGGGTATCCTTTAAACTGACAGGCAAGGGCCTGAAATGTTTCAGCTTTCAGATGCTTTCAGAGAGCACTGGGATTTTCACAATGAGCCTTGGTGCGTCAGTCACAAGACATTCGATCTTGTCCAACTCCCTCTTGCACATGAAATCTCTCTTTGACATTGTTAAGAGTTGATGGTTCAGCTGAATAAAACAGTGAGCAGCTCTCGGAGAGTCTGAATTCCTTGACGTTGAGCATTCGGGGTCGCCAACTCTGGTTGGGTGTATCTCTGGAGGTTCCATCACATGACCTCCCACCTCCCCACCCGGTCAAACAGCCTTTTTTCCTATTTCCCAATATTTCTACAACTAATAAACAAAACTATTCAAAATAATATGAAAAAAAAACATAATTTTTTTTTAAAGCCTCTATTGATTTTTCTCCCGGGTTTTTGCTGGCGGTCGTGTCCAGGAGATTAATCTTCAATTCCTGGAGACTCCGGGGCAGTCATAAGAAACATAATAACATAAGAAATAGGAGCAGGAGTCGGCCATTCGGCCCCTCGAGCCTGCTCCTCCATTCAATAAGATCATGGCTGATCTTCTACCCCCATCTCCACTTTCCCGCCCGATCCCCATATCCCTTGATTCCCTTAATATTCAAAAATCTATCAATCTCTGTCTTGAATATACTCAACGACTGAGCCTCTACAGCCCCCTGAGGCAGAGAATTCCAAAGATTCACCACCCTCTGAGTGAAGAAATTTCTCCTCATCTCAGTCCTAAATGGCCGACCCCTTATTCTGAGACTGTGACCCCTGGTTCTAGACTCCCCAGCCAGGGGAAACATCCTCCCTGCATCTACCCTGTCAAGCCCTGTAAGAATTTTGTATGTTTCAATGAGATCACCTCTCATTCTTCTAAACTCCAGAGAGTATAGGCCCAGTCTACTCCTGGCAGGTTGGCAACCCCTAGTTGTGCCGGCCATGAAACCTCAGGGTCAAATGGAGAATTCAGATCCCATTAATCCCCGTACATCTCAAGTTACCGATACTAACCAATCCTGGAGATCCGATTGAGGGTTTCGCCGCCAATGAGGCAACAGCACCAAGAACAGCCCCCTCCAAACTTCTGGGCTCAGAAAATAATTCAAACTAAACAGAACAGTCAGTAGGAAATATAAGAGTAACTAGGACAGTGTTGCCCAGGCGGCATGGGTCGGCTTGCTAGAGATTGCAGCCCATACGTGACATCAACTTGCCTTTATACAGCGTCTTTAATGTTGTAAAACGTCCCAAGGCGCTTCACAGGAGCGTAAATCAACCAATATTTACACTGAGCCAAAGAAGGAGATATTAGGGACAGGTGACCAAAAGCTTGGTCAAAGTGGAAGGTTTTAAGGAGCGTCTTAAAGGAGGAGAGAGAGGTGGAGAGGTTTAGGCAGGGAATTCCAGAGCTTAGGGCCCAGGCAGCTGAAGGCACGGCCGCCAATGGTGGAGCGAAGTTAATCGGGGATGCGCAAGAGGCTGTGGTTTGGACACAAGCAGAGTTAAGTTAAGCTAGCTGGATCAGGAAGGCCCCGAGCCAATCACTGGGCTTGGGATTTTTTTTATGCGTTAAAGGTGGTATATAAACGCTAGGGTGTGTAGGGAGGGTATCAAATCCCAATCCTGTCTTTACCTGAAGTCCAAACACACGCACTTTCCAGCAAGGGGTCACTGGACAGCGATCAGGAGCCCCGACTGACTCACCCTCTTAAATTGTTAGCCATGGCTCAGTGAGTCAGAAGGTTGTGGGTTCAAGTCCCACTCCAGAGACTTGAGCACAAAATCTAGATTAAATCACTTCAGTGCCAGTACTGAGGGAGTGCTGCACTGTCGGAGATGCTGGGCTGGATTTTCATTGACCCGTGGAGGCGGGTTTGGAGGCGTGTGGGGGGGTTAAAATTGTGAAAACTGGCAGGCGGGCACAAGTCCGCCTCCATCCCGCCTCCACGCAATTTTCATTAAATCGTGTCTGCTGGTCCCGACTCCGTCCCGCCTTTAAGAGACGGGATAGGCTGTTAAGGCCCTTAACAAGCACTAATTTGGCTCTATAATGCCATTTTGAAAGGCCTTTGTGATTTTAACCCTTGATCTACGTGAAGCACGCCTGTTCTGAACCACGATTGTGAAACTTGGCGGGAGCACAAGTGGATAGCTGACTATCAGCTACAGGTCCACTATTACAACGGAGATGTGATGAAGGTAGTAGTAGTATTAGGTCTGAAAGTCGCCTCTGATGCTGCTGCATTGAAGGTCTTTGGAGACTGCCTGGCCTTTGGTGTGAGAGGACCTGGATGCAAAAATCTCTCTCTCTCTCTCTCTCTGAGATGATGCTCATTTTGCTTCCAGGTCCTCTCACAGCACAGGCCAGGCAGTCTCTGACCTGCAATGCAGCAGCAATGACATCATCACAGGCGACTTTCAGACTGAAACCACTAATTGGTTCATGGGTTCTCACATGCTGGAACTCAATTGCCCAATTAGGTGAAAATTGCATCAATCTCCCACATCCAATTGCAGGCGGGTGGATAACACGAAATGCGGATGACACGACCCCAACCCGCCCCAGTATCAAAATCCAGCCCGCTGTCTTTCGGATGAGAGGTTAAACCAAGGTGCTCACTCGGGTGGATGTAAAAGATCCCGTGGCCACTATTTCGAAGAAGAGCAGGGGAGTTCTCCCCGGTGTCCTGGGGCCACTATTTCTCCCTCAATCAACATCACTAAAACAGATTATCTGGTCATTATCACATTGCTGTTTGTGGGAGCTTGCTGTGCGCAAATTGGCTGCCGCGTTTCCTACATTACAACAGTGAACACACTTCAAAAAGTACTTCATTGGCTGTAAAGCGCGTTGGGACGTCCTGAGGACGAGAAAGGCGGCAAATAAATGCAAGTCTTCAATCTTTCTTTCAATCACTCCCACATTATGCATTCGGGACTTAAACGGTAGATGTTCTTCGCTGACAGGAAGTGGCAAGCAAGTCAATAGACACCAGTGCTTGTCTCAAAGACTAGTCAGAACCCATCCCAAGTGTGACTGGAGGATTGAAGTGTCTGAGAACTCTTGACGAGATGGTTGCAATGCAAACGCTCTTTAATCACGAAGATGTGAAGCTGTCAGTTTGACTTGCTTTGTATTGGAAGCTCGGGAAAGGTCTTCATTCTGCCTCTTTCTGTTTGTTGCTGTATCTGTTTCAATCCCAGCTTCCGCTGTCTTCCCCTCAACCGCGCCCGATTCTCCTGAACTTTCACCTTCTAGTGTCGGACTGCCACTTTCCTGTCCTTGCCCCTTGACTCCTTCAGAAGGTTCCAGAATAATCTGAGACGTCTGAAACAAATAAAACAAAGCGCAGTTAGGTGGGGGTTTTATTTTTTACACACTCGCTGGTGTTTTTTCCCCCGTTCCTTTCTAAGCACGTTTTCGATTTCCGTTTCTTTGTACTCGGCGCTGACGGGCTGTGTGGTTTGAGTCGGTTCGACTCCTGCGGGGACCTCATATGTAAACCCGGACTCAGCCACCCTGTGGCCAGGCCCTCGGGGGGTTAGGTAAGCGGACTGTGCCTCTTACAGGGAGTCGATGTGCACACTCCATATCGGGCAAACAGGAACTTCACCTGTGTGGCTTTCTCAGTCCCTTCATTTGAAGATTCTTAAACATGGTCTCTGCACACGTCAAACACTCCGCTACCCGAAAACAAATTCTGCTTTTCGTTAGATAAAAACCTCAAATAATGTTTGTGTTCAAGGGATGACAAGAAGTGGAACAAATTTCCCAATTGCATCCAGTGACAGCAACTTCTGAACCTTTTTTAAAATTCATTCTCGGGGATGTGGGCGTCGCTGGCAAGACCAACGTTTATTGCCCATCCCTAACTGCCCCTTGAGAAGGTGGTGGTGAGCCGCCTTCTTGAACCGCTGCAGTCCGTGTGGTGAAGGTACTCCCACAGTGCTGTTAGGGAGGGAGTTCCAGGATTTTGTACCAGCGACCATAAGAACATAAGAACATAAGAACATAAGAAACAGGAGCAGGAGTCGGCCATTCAGTCCCTCGAGCCTGCTCCACCATTCAGTAAGATCATGCCTGATCCAATCTTGTCCTCAACTCCACTTTCCCGCTCTCTCCACATACCCTTTGACTCCCCTGTAGTTCAAATATCTGTCAATCTCCGCCTTGAATATATTCAGTGACTCCGCCTCCACAGCTCTCTGGGGTAGAGAATTCCAAAGATTCACGACCCTCTGAGAGAAGAAATTCCTCCTCATCTCCGTCTTAAATGGGCGACCCCTTATTCTGAAACTATGCCCCCTAGTTCTAGATTCCCCCACGAGAGGAAACATCCTCTCAGCATCTACCCTGTCAATCCCCCTCAGAATCTTATGTTTCAATAAGATCACCTCTCATTCTTCTAAACTCCAATGAGTATCGGCCCAACCTGCTCAACCTTTCATCATACGTCAACCCCTTCATCCCAAGAATCAATCTAGTGAACCTTCTCTGCACTGCCTCCAATGCAAGTACTGTATATCCCTCCTTAAATATGGAGACCAAAACTGTATGCAGTACGCAGACTATGAAGGAACGGCCGTTATATGTCCAAGTCAGGATGGTGTGTGTGTCTTGGAGGGGAACTTGGAGGTGGTGGTGTTCCCTTGCGCCTGCTGCCCTTGTCTTTCTAGGTGGTGGAGGTCACGGGTTTGAAGAGGCCTCGATGAGCACGGATGACAGGCCAGTTTGCACTGCGAGAGATGAAGGTTACATGTCATTGTCTACCTCACTCCGAGGACTGTGGACTTTGGCGTGAGGTGATTGTCCGCTGACATCCAGATCTCCTGATCGCCGGCTGCTCTCTTCTGCTCGACTGTGACTCGAGGAGTTCCCGCCTTCGGTAGTGTCTGCAACCCAGTTACAAAAAGGACAACAGCGGCTGTAAAGCATGTTCAGGTCCCATCATCTATCATAACTAGGGCTGCCAACTCTGCTTGGATGTACTCCTGGAGGTTTGATTACCTGACCTCCTGCCTCCAACCGCCCCACCAGGTCACCAGCTGCCTTGCCCACCCCTCCCCCACCCCCACACACCCCTCCCCCACCCCCCGCATTTCCAATATTTCTATAACTGTTCAAAGAATATGAAAAAATACATCATTTTTTCCCAGGAGTGCTGGCGGCAGTGTCCAGGAGATTAATCTTCAATTCCTGGAGACTCCAGGCCAATCCTGGAGGGTTGGCGACCAATGATCCCTTTAAGCTGCGCGACCGCTCTGCGCTCCAGGTGGTGAGCTGGCTTTAAATTGGAAAAAACCGCGCACGCGCGCAATTTTGAACAGGCCGTGCAGCCCGTTAAAGGGAAAAAAATGACAGGGGCCACTTTTGTCAATCCTAAATTCCTCACATTAATGATATACATTCCCCCGCACAGGGAAAGACTGAGCTCAGCAAGAGGTGGAGTTGAGGGGCTTCCCTGCACAGACAGAGGGTTCAACTGAGGCCTAGCCTTGTGCCTCTCCGAGGATTGGGCCGAGAATATAAGCAGAGACCTGGTAGTAGGTTTCCGGCCTACGCTTTCAGCTGGGCAAGTGCACGGTGCCCTGAGTGCTTTAAAGGGAGACATCGAGGGCTCCTAAATGGCTCAATAAGTTTATCCAGTCAGTAGCTTACTGACCAGGATCCAGGCCTGATCTCAGTCGGAGGAGCTGTACGGATACTAGAATTGTCCTCAGTGCCCCTAAGAGGGGAGGCTCAGCCATGGTTCCCTCTCCTGATTGGTCCCCAGTGCCAAGTGTTGCAAAGTGGATTTGTGTAGACATCAGGTGGGGGGGGGGAACGGGGCTCATCTGTGATGCCCCCATAGCTAAAGAGCTTACGGGCAGTCATAAGAACATAAGAATTAGGAGCAGGAGTCGGCCATTCGGCCCCTCGAGCCTGCTCCGCTATTCAATAAGATCAGGGCTGATCTTTGACCTCAACTCCACTTTCCTGCCTGTTCCCCATAACCCTTGACCCCCCTGGAGCTCAAATATCTGTCTATCTCAGCCTTGAATATATTCACTGACCCAGCCTCCACAGCTCTCTGGGGTAGAGAATTCCAAAGATTTACGACCCTCAGGGAAGAAATTCCTCCTCATCTCCGTTTTAAATGGGCGACCCCTTATTCCTGAAACTATGCCCCCTAGTTCTAGATTCCCCCACGAGAGGAAACATCCTCTCTGCATCTACCCTGTCAAGCCCCCTCAGAATCAATAAGATCACCTCTCATTCTTCTAAACTCCAATGAGTATAGGCCCAGCCTGCTCAACCTTTCTTCATAAAACAACCCCTTCATCTCAGGAATCAACCTAGTGAACCTTCTCTGAACTGCCTCCAATGCAAGTATATCCCTCCTTAAATAAGGAGACCACGATGAATGGCTGCTTGGTTGAGCAATAAGAATATAAGAAATAGGAGCAGGAGTCGGCCATTCAGCCCCTCGAGCCTGCTCCGCCATTCAATAAGATCAGGGCTGATCTTTGACCTCAACTCCACTTTCCCGCCCAATCCCCATATCCCTTGATTCCCCTCGAGCCCAAAAATCTATCGATCTCAGGCCTTGAATATACTCAAGAGGACTACTAGAGGACTGCTGGTCACCATGGAGCCTGTACCCCCAGAAAGTGGGGGTGGTTTCAGCACATGGGATATGGGGGGTGGGGGGGTGGTGAACTTTTAAAATACCTGTGGGACATTTGCCCCACAGGGGAAGGCTGCAGCTGGAGTTGGGAAAACACCAGGACGTGTGGGCCCCTTCCTACAGGTCCACTCCGCACACTCCTCCTCCCCCCCACACCCCACCTTACAAACTCACCCAAAGCCCCCATAGCCGAAGGAAGGGATGAGGGTCCGTGGAGAGACTGGAGAAGCTGGGATCGTTCTCCTTAGAGCAGAGAAGGTTAAGGGAAGATTTAATAGAGGCGTTCAAAATGTTGGTCGAATAAATAGGGAGAAACTCATTCCACTGGCAGGACGGTCAGTAACCAAAGAACACAGAGTTAAAGTAATTGAAAAGCACTTCATGAAGTGCAGTCACTGCTGTAATGTAGGGAAGCGCGGCAGACAATTTGCGCACAGCAAGATCCCAGCAATGACCAGATAATCTGTTCTTAGTGATATTGGTTAAATGATAAACAGACAGGTTAAACGTCTCATCCGAAAGACGGCACCTCCGACAGTGTGGCACTCCCTCAGCCCTGCACTGGGAGTGTCGGCCTAGATTTTTGTGCTCAAGTCTCTGGAGTGGGACTCGAATCCACGATCTATCTGACTTTGAAGGTGAGAGTGCGGCCCACTGAGCCACGGCTGACACCAACACAGCCACAAGTACTGCGTAACCTGTATTGTAACGTGACCCAACAGCACATATTGTGCAACTTAAAGCCCAGACTGTCCCGTTGCTGGGTACTGTCACACTTTCCCCGGGGTGCGTGGAGGGGACATATGAAGCGGGTAACAAGATAAATAAGAACTCACTGATTGAGGGTATATCTCCCATCTGGATCAGTAACCACACATTGACCCTTTGGCTCCAATCCCCTGGCGGCTCCACTTCCCACACACGATCCTGCTCACTGGGGAACGACTGCAAATACTTGCAGCAAACTGAAAGAGAAGACGTCAGGCCTTGATAGTAGTTGGCGACTCACTCTGCAGCCCTGCCCGTTTTATCCGCACCCCCGCTAACCCTCACCGTGGTCCTGTATCACAGCCAACGGCCACTCCCCCCCCACCCCCCCCCCCCCGCCCCAACCCCCCCCCCCCCCGCAAACCCCCCCACCACCCGCCCCGTTATCTGACTCCAGGGACCATTCTTCCATGTGCGAGTCCAGGCAATTTGGCCATGGAGGATGACGTAAGAAAACTACTAGGCACTTGGTCTAAGCGTTAAACAAGGCTTTAATCAACTGTTTTACAACATGGAGATCTAGTTGTCCTTCACTAGTTCCTGTTAAAGAATGTCCTGAGCAAGCTGGGCCCATGCCCGAGTATTTATACACTCACTGGACAGCGCCACCAGCAGGCCGCCCAGTATTATGTCAAAAGTCATGAATGACAAGATTCATGTCAGAGGGCAGCGCAGTGGAGCCCAGTGCCGGCCTCACCCAAGGTCCGCACACTTACCCGCAGGAAGGCGGAACCCTGGTGGGTTTCCTCCTCCCAAGCCCAATTTAATTATGGCACACTAGCTGGGATTGGCTAGCTCAGGGCTGGCCGAGGTCAGTGGTCCCCACACCACCCTGGTCTATTTGACACCAGCTAGTCCACATACTGACAGGGATTGACAGGGTAGATGCTGAGAGCTTGTTTCCCCCTGGCTGGAGTGTCTAGAACTAGGGGGCATAGTCTCAGGATAAGGGGTCGGCCATTTAGGACTGAGATGAGGAGGAATTTCTTCACTCAGAGGGTTGTGAATCTTTGGAATTCTGTGCCCCAGAGGGCTGTGGAGGCTCAGTCGTTGAGTATATTCAAGGCTGAGATCGATAGATTTTTGGACTCTAGGGGAATCGAGGGATATGGAGATCGGACGGGAAAGTGGAGTTGAGGTTGAAGATCAGCCATGATCTTATTGAATGGCGGAGCAGGCTCGAGGGGCCGTAGGGCCGACTCCTGCTCTCTTATTTTTTATGTTCTTACTGACTGAGCCATTTGGGCGCTTTGCTTACAGGTAATCAAAGAACATTCAATCTGGTCGACGTTCGGTTGCAAACAACTCTATTCCCCTGAGTATAGAAGATTAAGAGGTGATCTAATTGAGGTGTTTAAGATAATTGAAGAAGTTGATATTGTAGATAGAGTGAAACTATTTCCTCTGGTGGGGGGAGAGTCCAGAACAAGGGGACATCACCTTAAAATTAGAGCCAGGCCGTTCAGGGGTGATGTCAGGAAGCACTTCTTCACACAAAGGGTAACGGAAATCTGGAACTCTCTCCCAAAAAGGCTGGGAGTCAATTAAAAATTTTAAAACTGAGATTGATAGATTTTTGTTGGGCAAGGGTATTAAGGGTTACGGAACCAAGGCGGGGAGATGGAGTTAAGATACAGAGCAGCCATGATCTAATTGAATGGCGGAACAGGCTCGAGGGGCTGACTGGCCTCCTCCTGTTCCTGTGTCCCTAATTTTATTCCTCCTTTCCCTCTGATGTTCTCCTCGGCCCTCCTCTGACAGAAGACACTGACTGTGGCCACTGGCCTAGACAGTGGCAAGATATTCAACCATGAATGCCATCCCAATGCCGACACTATGAGGTATCCAAATGTCCAACAGGGATCACTGATCAGTTATCAGGAATACAGGTTGATCTATCTCCCTTTCCTTAACAATAACAAACGTCCCAAGGCGCGACACAGGAGCGATTATCAAACAAAATTTGACACTGAGCCACACAAGGAGATATTAGGGCAGGTGACCAATAGCTTGGTCAAAGAGGTCAGTTTTAAGGAGCGTCTTAAAGGAGGAAAGAGAGAGGTAGCGAGGTTTAGGGAGGGAATTCCAGAGCTTAGGGCCCAGGCAGCTGAAGGCACGGCCGCCAATGGTGGAGCAATTAAAATCAGGGATGTGCAGGAGGCCAGAATTGGAGGAGCGAAAAGATCTGAGAGGGTTGTAGGGCTGGAGGAGGTTACAGAGATAGGGAGGGTTGTAGGGCTGGAGGAGGTTACAGAGATAGGGAGGGTTGTAGGGCTGGAGGAGGTTACAGAGATAGGGAGGGTTGTAGGGCTGGAGGGGGTTACAGAGATAGGGAGGGTTGTAGGGCTGGAGGAGGTTACAGAGATAGGGAGGGGCGAGGCCATGGAAGGATTCGAAAACAAGGATGAGGATTTTAAAATTGAGGCGTTGCCGGACCGGGAACCAAGGACATTTCAGTCAGTTGTATGATCCTCACTGGGTGAGATCAAACCTGACCCTTCCTGCTCTATATGGCTCCGTGTCAAACCATGCCATGCATTTGTCCAATGAAAGAGCGGCTGAGGCCAATACGGTCCTGCACCTGTGTACATGGCTGCGGAGATGGGTCTGCTGATGCCCAGAGCTTCATCATCAGGGAACGTGCTACAGAAATCACGCAGGATCTTCAGCCCAAGCCCCCGGCGCTGGTAGCTCCGTCTGACAAACACTGTATCCAACACGGGAAGCTGGTAACACTGGCTGGTGCAGCCAGCGCACAGGCTACCTAGATCCAAGCAAGCAGAGATAATCCACCCGTCACAAAACACTTCAGCAACACTCAGGCCACTTCACAGAAAAACCTCGTGAGGTAGTGATGGCGGCATGTTGGGAGGGCAGCGTGGTGCGGTGGAGCCAAGGGCTCCTGCCCACGGTCTATAGGGGTCCACTGTCTGGGTTTGAACCCAACATTCCACCTTTTGAGGGAGTGCTCCAGAAGCATCTACAATGTAAACAGCCACCGAGTCTGGTTATTGAAACCCAAGTCTGCTTATAGCCCAGTTATATCTACATCTAATTACATAGAGGTGCTAGTTATTGGGTTATCTCCTGGTGTAGAGGTGCTAGTTATTGGGTTATCTCATGGTGTAGAGGTGTTAGTTATTGAGTTATCTCATGGTGTAGAGGTGTTAGTTATTGGGTTATCTCATGGTGTAGAGGTGTTAGTTATTGAGTTATCTCCTCTAGCGGTTTTGATTATTGGTTTATCTCATGGTGTAGAGGTGTTAGTTATTGGGTCATCTCCTGGTGTAGAGGTGTTAGTTATTGGGTTATCTCATGGTGTAGAGGTGCTAGTTATTGGGTTATCTCCTGGTGTAGAGGTGTTAGTTATTGGGTTTCTCTTGTAAGGTTTATTGGTATCTCATGGTGTAGAGGTGTTAGTTATTGGGTTATCTCATGGTGTAGAGGTGTTAGTTATTGGGTTATCTCATGGTGTAGAGGTGTTAGTTATTGGAGTTATCTCCTGTGAGAGGTGTTGTTATTGGGTTATCTCATGGTGTAGAGGTGTTAGTTATTGGAGTTATCTCATGGTGTAGAGGTGTTAGTTATTGGGTTATCTCATGGTGTAGAGGTGTTAGTTATTGGGTTATCTCCTGGTGTAGAGGTGTTAGTTATTGGGTTATCTCCTGCTGTAGAGGTGTTAGTTATTGGTTATCTCCTGGCGTAGAGGTATTAGTTATTGAGTTATCTCCTGGTGTAGAGGTGTTAGTTATTGAGTTATCTCCTCTAGAGGTGTTAGTTATTGGTTATCTCCTGGCGTAGAGGTATTAGTTATTGAGTTATCTCCTGGTGTAGAGGTGTTAGTTATTGGGTTATCTCCTCTAGAGGTGTTAGTTATTGGGTTATCTCCTCTAGAGGTGTTAGTTATTGGGTTATCTCCTCTAGAGGTGTTAGTTATTGGGTTATCTCCTCTAGAGGTGTTAGTTATTGGGTTATCTCCTGGTGTAGAGGTGTTAGTTATTGGGTTATCTCCTCTAGAGGTGTTAGTTATTGGGTTATCTCCTCTAGAGGTGTTAGTTATTGGGTTATCTCCTCTAGAGGTGTTAGTTATTGAGTTATCTCCTCTAGAGGTGTTAGTTATTGAGTTATCTCCTGGTGTAGAGGTGTTAGTTATTGGGTTATCTCCTCTAGAGGTGTTAGTTATTGGTTATCTCCTGGCGTAGAGGTATTAGTTATTGAGTTATCTCCTGGTGTAGAGGTGTTAGTTATTGGGTTATCTCCTCTAGAGGTGTTAGTTATTGGGTTATCTCCTCTAGAGGTGTTAGTTATTGAGTTATCTCCTCTAGAGGTGTTAGTTATTGGGTTATCTCCTCTAGAGGTGTTAGTTATTGAGTTATCTCCTCTAGAGGTGTTAGTTATTGGGTTATCTCCTGGTAGAGGTGTTAGTTATTGGGTTATCTCCTGGTGTAGAGGTGTTAGTTATTGGGTTATCTCCTGGTGTAGAGGTGTTAGTTATTGGGTTATCTCCTGGTGTAGAGGTGTTAGTTATTGGTTATCTCATGGTGTAGAGGTGTTAGTTATTGGGTTATCTCTAGAGGTGTTAGTCTGATTCTCTTGCTGGGTTAGGGAGATGGGTCTAGCAGACAAACAACATATAAACAGCTTTAGCCGCTCACACCTGGCCGTGAGCCACAGCCCAGATGTTGAGAGAGTTGCCCAGTTACCTTTCCGTTTCACGGTATAAAACCCAGCTGCCTCTCTGTTCTTCCAGAAGATTTTGGCGAACTCATTTGCGGGATGATGAAGGAATGGAATGCTGTCGGGCAGCTGCTCCCTGCTCCCGTAGATAATCCGATTCAACAGATAAAGCAGGATTTGCTCCCCGACTGACTGCACCTGAAACCCATTCACACAGAGAGAACTGTCAGCACGAATTCACCTGGAGTGCCAATCCATTCACACTAAACATACGGGAGTTAATCTCAGAGTCTGTCCATCCACACTGTGCAAACAAGACCTCCTCAATTCAGTCCACGGCACTAACCCAGCCCCCACTCACTCTGCTCAAGCCCCCACCCCCTCCCCATCCCCAGTGCACGTGTTTGGGATGTCGGGTGAGGACAAGGATTGTCAGAGATCTCCTGGAAATCGAACTGACACTGGGCTATGGTTCCATGGGCACTGAGCGCCCTCTGGTACCTTACTCAAGTGGCCATTCTTCATGCATGAGCCTAGCCACGGAGTGGTGGCTGGCTACTTGACTATGGTGGGCATCACCCTGTCCACACCCAACCTCCAATATCCAGCAGGAGTCACAATAAAGATGGGCAGCACTGGCTGTTGCCGTAGCCCAGGGGCCATGGGGCCAGTGGTGGTACCCCTGACTGACATGAACTAACAGCACAGACCAGGGATTGAACTTGTGAACTTCCATGTTCCAGGCTGACACTCCTGTGCAGCACTAAGGGAGCGCCGCACTGTCGGAGGGGCAGTACTGAGGGAGTGCTGCACTGTCGGAGGGGCAGTACTGAGGGAGTGCCGCACTGTCGGAGGGGCAGTACTGAGGGAGCGCCGCACTGTCGGAGGGGCAGCACTAAGGGAACGCTGCACTGTCGGAGGGGCAGTACTGAGGGAGCGCCGCACTGTCGGGGGGGCAGTACTGAGGGAGCGCCGCACTGTCGGAGGGGCAGTACTGAGGGAGCACTGCACTGTCGGAGGGGCAGTACTGAGGGAGCGCTGCACTGTCAGAGGTGCCGTCTTTCGGATGAGACGTTATACCGAGGCCCCGTCTGCTCTCTCTCAGGTGGATGTAAAAGATCCCACGGCCACTATTTCGAAGAAGAGCAGGGGAGTTCTCCCCGGTGTCCTGGGGCCAATATTTATCCTTCAATCAACATCACTAAAAACAGATTATCTGGTCATTATCACACTGCTGTTTGTGGGAGCTTGCTGTGTGCAAATTGGCTGCTGCGTTTACCTACATTACAACAGTGACTGCACTTCAAAAGTACTTCATTGGCTGTAAAGCACTTTGGGACGTCCTGAGGTTGTAAAAGGCGCTACATAATGCAAGTCTGTCTTTGTCCACTCAGTGACTCAACCACTCACTGGATAAACTCACTGGACCCTCAGGGGCTGCTCACAAAGCCCGATCATTGTCGTTAATAATATCCCCAGGGTGAGGCTCACCTGGACCAGCTCCTGTCGCGCATTGTTGGATGTTTTCAAAGCATCGTCCACCGACCACCAGCTCCCGCCCAGGTACAGAGCGGCCACTAGAAGAGGAGAGCAGGATATACTGAGTGAGGAAAGAAGCAGCCGCGTCCCGGGGACAGTGCGGAGGGAGCAAGGCCTCTGGCTCCCCGGGGTTCCTGGAGAAAGCTACGAGGGGTGGCTGGAGCTCTCCTGTCTCGGGGGGGGCCCTATAGGGGGATAATGGAGGCAGTCCGTGTCAGGCCCCAGGGCCTGCACACACGCTGGCCCTCAAACCCCAGGCGGCTGGGCCCTGTATCCTGTTTGTGTTTCTCACTCACTGGTTCTGTTTGACTGTTGTGGGCCTGGAGGTTTGGAAAGGGCTGATTTCAGTCTTTGATGGATAGATCCTAAACCAGAACACTGCGATTTCATCATTTCAGCAACTTGAGAACATAAGAACATAAGAAATAGGAGCAGGAGTCGGCCATTCGGCCCCTCGAGCCTGCTCCGCCATTCAATACGATCATGGCTGATCTTCTACCGCATCTCCACTTTCCCGCCCGATCTCCATATCCCTGGATTCCCTTAATATTCAAAAATCTATCGATCTCTGTCTTGAATATACTCAACGACTGAGCCTGCACAGCCCTCTGGGGTAGAGAATTCCAAAGATTCACCACCCTCTGAGTGAAGAAATTTCTCCTCCTCATCTGAGTCCTGAATGGCCGACCCCTTAAAGGAATGAGATTTAATGGGGAGAGGGGTTTAGATGGTTCCTGAGGCTTCATGTACGGGTCATAAGAAGCTCGCACACTCCTGACACAACAGGACAGAGAAAGTAAACCCAGGACAACACAGGGGTCGGGGGTGCGAAGGGCACAGGGGTCGGGGGTGCGAAGGGCACGGGGTCAGAGAGTGAAGGCCAAGTTTAGGAGAGACCCCCAGCGAGCCTTTATTTGCTCCACAGCTGGAAGGGGGCGGTTGGCAGGAAGGGTGGGAGAGGCCTTGTAAAAACAGCTGGATGGGGAGGTGGTAGAGATGGTGCTCTGCAAGGATGGGCCGAAGGGCCGTATTTAACCCGAATTTAACCTTGTGGACCAGCAGTGCAGGGCAGCAGCAGTTCATCTGTTGACCTCAGACAGGGGGCTGCAGCAAACAGAAAACCTGCAGCAGCAACAGCCGATGTTGCTTTGAGCGTCAGCCCGTTCACACACAGCCCTCTGGCACCATCTGCTGGCAACAGCTGAGTATTACCCGCACTGTCCCTGCGACTCTTTAAAACATTTACACACCCAGGTTAAGGGACGAGACAACAGCAAGGTTGGGAACAGTGGGGGGAGAGGGTGGGTTACACCAGGACCTGGCGGCTTTCAGTGTTAAACTGCTGAAGGTTGAGGAGGAAGGGTAGGCTGAAGGAGGGGAGATGGTCCACCGCGCTGAAGCCCTGGGGAAGAACGATTTGGAGGAGGAGGCCGTGCGATGGGTCTGCATTTCAACACAGCGAGGACAGGGGGAGCGGACAGGGTGTGTAGAATGTGAGAGTTTCGGAGGAACGAGAGAGGAAAGTTCAGAGGAGCAATGACTGTAATATATTGATATGTGTGACAGAGAGAGAGAAAGAGAGGGAGAGAGGGGGAGATAGAGGTGAGAGAAGGAAGGAGGGAGAGAGAGGGGGAGATGGAGGGAGAGGGAGGGAGAGAGAGGGAGAGATAGAGGTGAGAGAGGGGGTGATGGAGGGAGGAAGGGGAGATGGAGGGAGGGAGGGAGGGAGGGAGGGGGAGATGGAGGGAGGGAGGGGGAGATGGAGGGAGGGAGGGACGGAGGGGGAGATGGAGGGAGGGGGAGAGGGAGGGAGGGAGGGGGAGATGGAGGGAGGGAGGGGGAGATGGAGGGCAGGAGGGGGAGAGGGAGGGAGAGATGGAGGGAGGGAGGGAGGGGGAGATGGAGGGAGGGAGGGGGAGGGGGAGATGGAGGGAGGGAGGGAGTGGGAGATGGAGGGAGGGAGGGGGAGGTGGAGGGAGGGGGGAGATGGAGGGAGGGGGAGATGGAGGGAGGGAGGGAGTGGGAGATGGAGGGAGGGAGGGAGTGGAAGATGGAGGGAAAGAGGGAGTGGAAGATGGAGGGAAAGAGGGGGGAGGGATTGAGGGAGGGAGGGAGGGAGGGGGAGATGGAGGGAGGGAGGGAGAGATAGAGGTGGGAGAGGGAGGGAGGGAGAGATGGAGGGAGGGAGGGAGGGCGGGAGAGATAGAGGTGAGAGAGGGAGGGAGAGAGAGAGGGAGGGAATGAGATGGGAGATGGAGAGAGGGAGGGTGAGAGGGGAGAGGGGAGAGAGGGAGGGAGAGACGAAGAGAGAGGGAGGGAGAGGGAGAGAGGGTGAGGAGAGAGGGAAAGAGGTGGAGAGAGGGAGATGGAGGGAGAGAAAGGGAGGGAGAGAGAGAAAGAGAGAGAGAGAGAGAGATAAATAACAAGTTTGGAGGCGCGAGACAGGGGAAGGATTAGTTATCAGACAATAAGCTTTTCCTTGTACCTTGCCCAGGAGAAATGTTAGAAGGTGGTCCCTGATTACGGGACCAGGGTTAAAGTCCTGGCCTGATGTGGTTTTATAAAAGTGAGAAGTTGCACAACACCAGGTTATAGTCCAACAGTTTTATTTGAAATCACAAGCTTTCGGAGCGCTGCTCCTTCGTCAGGTCACTTCACCTGACGAAGGAGCAGCCACTCCGAAAGCTTGTGATTTCAAATAAAGCTGTTGGACTATAACCTGGTGTTGTGCGACTTCTCACATTTGTCCACCCCAGTCCAACACCGGCATCTCCACATCATGGTTTTATAAAGTTAAGAGTTGATAGCTGTGGCTCTCTTGTGGCATCTAGTGGTTGATATCAGGTATTACATGCACAAATTACTGTTCAAAATCTGGATACTCTTCTGCGGATCTGAAAAATGTCACCCCCTGCAGACCAATACATCCTTCCTGAGGAGCGATACCTTGAACTGAACGCAGTGCTCCAGGGTGGGGTCTGACCAAAGCACTGGACAACTGAAGCGTCATTTCCTTTGTATTCCAACGTTCCATTCAGCTTCTTGTACCTGTGCACCAGCTTTTAGTGATTTGTGTACAAGGGCACCGAAATCACTTTGCTCTTCCACAGCTCCCAGTCCGAAAATATTCCAATTTGTCCTCTCTTAGATCCCAGGTGGTTTGATCTACCTGCCCTTGCCCTCTTACGGACTCGTGTATTTAGCCCCCTGGGTCTCTCTGTTCATCTACACCCTACAGTGTCTTCCCATTGAGTTAGACTCCCATTCCTTGTTTTTTCCCCTCAGAATGTGTTACCTTAAGAGTTATATTGGAGCAGAGAGGGAGAAACTGTTTCCAGTGGCAGGAGGGTCGATAACCAGAGGACACTGATTTAAGGTAATTGGCAAAAGACCCAGAGGGGGAGATGAGGAGAAATTTTTTTACGCAGCGAGTTGTTGTGATCTGGAACGCGCTGCCTGAAAGGGCGGTGGAAGCAGATTCAATAATAACTTTCAAAAAGTGAACTGGGTATAAACTTGAAGGGGAAAATTTTGCAGGTATACGGGGGAAAGAGCAGGGGGGAGTGGGACTAATTGGAGAGCTCGTTCAAAGAGCCGGCACAGGCACGATGGGCCGAATGGCCTCCTTCTGTGCTGTGTCATTCTATTAATCTATAACAAAGTTGACTTAAGACCCAGGAGGACAGTAGAACAAGGCGCTACTCACCTGCCTGGTTATCCTGTGGGTTGAACAGACCCAAGATCCTGTGCTCACCGTCCTCCCCGTGCACTTGCAGAAAGGCCACAGAAGATGGTGTGACAGCAACCTGAACAAGATAGACAAGGAGTCACCCCCTGCTGTAGTGTGTCCCCACTAGGCAACGTACACTTACCCCATCTCCTCACTTCGAGCCACTTTCTACTTAACCTGATCACTCCAGTATCCTTCCCTGGTCACACATTCCTTAGCTCTACCATCTGGGTGAACAAGGTCTTCTCACGTCCGCTGTTGTCAGCCGTGGCTCAGTGGGCAGCACACTCGCCTCTGGGTCAGAAGGTTGTGGGTTCAAATCCCACTCCAGAGACTTGAGCACAAAAATCTAACCTGACACTCGAGTGCAGTGCTGAGGGAGTGCAGCACTGTCGGAGGTGCCGTCTTTCGGATGAGATGTTAAACCGAGGCCCCGTCTGCTCTCTCAGGTAGGCATAAAAAATCCCGTGGCACTATTTCGAAGAAGAGCAGGGGAGTTCTCCCTGACCAACATCAATAAAACAGATTAATTTCTCATTTATTTCATTGCTGTTTGCGGGAGCTTGCTGTGCGCAAATTGGCTGCTGTGTTTCCTACATTACAACAGTGACTCCACTTCAAAATACTTGATTGGCTGTGAAGCGCCTGAGGTGGTGAAAGGCGCTGGAGAAATGCAAGTTCTTAAATTTATTTATTTTTAACTTGCGTGCACTGGGATTGAAACCATTTGCTTGGATCAACTTCATCAAGTCCCTCCCATGTATGCTGGAAAACTTCAACCAGCTCACCTCAGAGTCTCCTCCTTTCCAAAGAAATTCAGCCTAACTTCCTTCATTACTTAAATTCCTGGTACTCAGAATCATCTTTGCTGCCTCCTCTGTACCCTCTGAATGCCAGAGTTACACTTGTTGTTGTGGAGTGGTTCGCTCTTGCAATACCATGTATGTCCTCTAGAGGGTAATGAAGCCTCAATCTGGAGTTCCTCCCAACCCTTGGGATGGTCTCCAATTTTCCCACTTTCTTCAATTGAAGAGTTTCTTTTACATTTCCCATTGGAAGAATGCAACTGAATCCCCATTGTCTGTCTTTAACTCTTTGCCAATGTTCTCCCCTCCTCTCCTGAAGGTGCTGGCTCCTGCTAGGGACTCCGTTCCCTGGCCATCGACTCCACCCTCTCCCTAACACCTGTCTGAGGATGAACCACACTGTTCGCAAGCTTAGTGTCATATTTGACCCTGAAATGAGCTTCCGACCACATATCTGCAGCATAACAAAGACCGCCTACTTCCACCTCCGTAACATCGTCCGTCTCCGCCCTTGTCTCAGCTCATCCGCTGCTGAAACCCTCATCCATGCCTTTGTTATCTCTATACTTGACTATTCCAACGCACTCCTGGCTGGCCTCCCACATTCCACCCTACGTAAACTTGAGTTCATCCAAAACTCGGCTGCCCGTGTCCTAACTTGCACCAAGTCCCGTTCGCCCATCACCCCTGTGCTCGCTGACCTACATTGGCTCCCGGTTAAGCAGCGCCTCGATTTCAAAATTCTCATCCTTGTTTTCAAATCCCTCCATGGCCCTCGCCCCTCCCTATCTCTGTAATCTCCTCCAGCCCCACAACACCCCGAGATATCTGTGCTCCTCTAATTTTGCCCTCTTGAGGATCCCTGATTATAATCGCTCAACCTTTGGTGGCCGTGCCTTCTGTTGCCTGGGCCCTAAGCTCTGGAATTCCCTCCCTAAACCTCTCCGCCTCGCTACCGCTCTCTCCTCCTTTAAGATGCTCATTAAAACCTACCTCTTTGACCAAGCTTTTGGTCACCTGCCCTAATTTATCCTTATGTGGACTGGTGTCAAATTCTTTGTCTTAAAATACTCCTGTGCAGCGTCTTGGGACGTTTTACTACGTTAAAGGCGCTATATAAATACAAGTTGTTGTTGTTGTTGTTGACACACGCTCTACAGCTGCAAGTACCTCACCCAGTGGCTCTCCTTCAGGTGCCAGGAAGACTCGGTCCGGTGAAGCAGAAAAGGACGGTTAACAATGGAGCCATTGGAACCCAACAAGAGCCGGTGCAATCGGGGGGAAACAGGGAGGGACCTGGAAGGGAAATAGAACTTCAAACGTATTTCATTGGCTGCAAAGCACATTGGGACGTCCTGAGGTCGCGAAAGGCACGAGAGAAATACAAGTCTTTCTTTTTGTATCTAACCCCGTGCTGTACCTGCCCTGGGAGTGTTTGATGGGACAGTGTAGAGGGAGCTTTACTCTGTATCTAACCTGTGCTGTACCTGCCCTGGGAGTGTTTGATGGGGCAGTGTAGAGGGAGCTTTACTCTGTATCTAACTCGTGCTGTACCTGCCCTGGGAGTGTTTGATGGGACAGTGTAGAGGGAGCTTTACTCTGTATCTAACCCGTGCTGTACCTGCCCTGGGAGTGTTTGATGGGACAGTGTAGAGGGAGCTTTACTCTGTATCTAACCCGTGCTGTACCTGCCCTGGGAGTGTTTGATGGGACAGTGTAGAGGGAGCTTTACTCTGTATCTAACCCATGCTGTACCTGCCCTGGGAGTGTTTGATGGGACAGTGTAGAGGGAGCTTTACTCTGTATCTAACCCGTGCTGTACCTGCCCTGGGAGTGTTTGATGGGACAGTGTAGAGGGAGCTTTACTCTGTATCTAACTCGTGCTGTTACCTGCCCTGGGAGTGTTTGATGGGACAGTGTAGAGGGAGCTTTACTCTGTATCTAACCCGTGCTGTACCTGCCCTGGGAGTGTTTGATGGGACAGTGTAGAGGGAGCTTTACTCTGTATCTAACCCGTGCTGTACCTGCCCTGGGAGTGTTTGATGGGGACAGTGTAGAGGGAGCTTTACTCTGTATCTAACTCGTGCTGTTACCTGCCCTGGGAGTGTTTGATGGGACAGTGTAGAGGGAGCTTTACTCTGTATCTAACCCGTGCTGTACCTGCCCTGGGAGTGTTTGATGGGACAGTGTAGAGGGAGCTTTACTCTGTATCTAACCCGTGCTGTTACCTGCCCTGGGAGTGTTTGGTGTTGTGCGACCTCTCAGTGTTTGATGGGACAGTGTAGAGGGAGCTTTACTCTGTGTCTAACCCCGTGCTGTACCTGCCCTGGGAGTGTTTGATGGGACAGTGTAGAGGGAGCTTTACTCTGTATCTAACCCGTGCTGTACCTGCCCTGGGAGTGTTTGATGGGACAGTGTAGAGGGAGCTTTACTCTGTATCTAACCCGTGCTGTATCTGCCCTGGGAGTGTTTGATGGGACAGTGTAGAGGGAGCTTTACTCTGTATCTAACCCGTGCTGTACCTGCCCTGGGAGTGTTTGATGGGACAGTGTAGAGGGAGCTTTACTCTGTATCTAACCCCGTGCTGTACCTGCCCTGGGAGTGTTTGATGGGACAGTGTAGAGGGAGCTTTACTCTGTATCTAACGCGTGCTGTACCTGCCCTGGGAGTGTTTGATGGGCAGTGTAGGGGAGCTTTACTCTGTATCTAACCCCGTGCTGTACCTGCCCTGGGAGTGTTTGATGGGACAGTGTAGAGGGAGCTTTACTCTGAATCTAACCCGTGCTGTACCTGCCCCTGGGAGTGTTTGATGGGACAGTGCAGAGGGAGCTTTACTCTGTATCTAACCCGTGCTGTACCTGCCCTGGGAGTGTTTGATGGGACAGTGTAGAGGGAGCTTTACTCTGTATCTAACCCGTGCTGTACCTGCCCTGGGAGTGTTTGATGGGACAGTGTAGGGGAGCTTTACTCTGTATCTAACCCGTGCTGTACCTGCCCTGGGAGTGTTTGATGGGACAGTGTAGAGGGAGCTTTACTCTGTATCTAACCCGTGCTGTACCTGCCCTGGGAGTGTTTGATGGGACAGTGTAGAGGGAGCTTTACTCTGTATCTAACCCGTGCTGTACCTGCCCTGGGAGTGTTTGATGGGACAGTGTAGAGGGAGCTTTACTCTGTATCTAACCCGTGCTGTATCTGCCCTGGGAGTGTTTGATGGGACAGTGTAGAGGGAGCTTTACTCTGTATCTAACCCGTGCTGTACCTGCCCTGGGAGTGTTTGATGGGACAGTGTAGAGGGAGCTTTACTCTGTATCTAACCCGTGCTGTACCTGCCCTGGGAGTGTTTGATGGGACAGTGT